>VURO01011613.1:2254-42887 GCA_015108175.1 Pelvicachromis taeniatus
ACATAAATTCCGGAAAAAAAAAAAAAAAAAAAAAAAAACCTCCACACCACATTGTCCCCTTCCCTCTACTGAGCCTCAGTCTGTGGTCGAAGCAGAAACTCTCAGGGTGTAATATGACCCTGCCTTTATAAACACAGAGAACGAGAGAAGGAGAAAAGGAGAGGGAGCAAGTGAGAAACTTGAACGAGAGGCTGAATGTGAACAAGAGAGGAGGAGACGTGGTGCCAGGACGGAGAGCACGAGTTCAAATGAAAAGAGGTACCACAAATTTAGCAATTTTCTACTCTTCTTTTGTGAACCGAGTCAAGAAACTTCGTGGCCCTACTACTCATCGCGCTCTGCGCACAGTTCAGGCATCGGCGTCAGAAAGCAGGCCTGCACATCTGGCTCTACAGGGCTGTGAATGTGTACTACAGTACAGGTATGCTGGCAAGCACTTCTAGGTCAAACCAAAGTCAGTGAGCCTGTCAGATTAACAAGGAATGTGGACACACACTCACATACACAAACCTGAACCTGATTTTCACTGCTCGTCTGTCTAGATTACCTTGAATTCTGAGGTGGAATAAAACTGTTGTTTTCTTCAAGTTTATTAGTTGTTCTATATCACTGTAAAGGTTAAGCAAACAAGTAGTAGGCTTTGAGAGATTAAAGGGAAATTCCAATGCATTTCCCACTAATGTGGCTGCTGTGGCTCAAAGTGTCATGCTAAGTTTGTACTCTACAAAGATTTGGGGAAATGAGGAGTTTCTGGGGAAACCTGTAAGATGATCTTAATGTATTCATTAGTACACAGCAGTTAGTTTCACTCAAAATTCTCTGAAGAAGCCAGATCTCAGACAAGCAGCTAAAATCAAACAGAAGACAAGACGCATTTGACTGGAGTCTGTGACACAAAGACAACAGGACACTCGTGAAAAAGAACTAACCTCAGGAAACTGGTGCTCTCACATTGTTTCTATTGATACCAAATGTGGTAGATCTACAGATAGGAACAACACCAGATGGAAATCTACAAATAATTAACCTGCCACTTTGTTAAAAATTACCACTTGGACATGGCGTTTCACTCCACAAAAGAAAAAAAACTCAGCTCCTCAGCTTCTCACGGTCTAAATAAAAGCGTTTCCAACTAAACCTACCCTATTACAACACCACACTCAAATTCAGTGAGCTCTTTAGAACCACCCATTCTTTCACAAATGTTTGAAAAGCCCCACTGCATGACTTGGTTGAATTTATACACCTGTGGCAATGAAACCGAAAACACCTGAATTCAAAGACTGCGAGGTGTGGCCCGATACTTTTGTCCTTGTAGTTTATGGTTTGGCTCTTTTCTCTTGCTTGAATGGAAGGCAGTGATTAGCCAGCGGGTTGGCCAAGTTTTCTGTGACCCCTCTTTTCTAAGAATCTTCACTGAAGATCAAACGTCATCCAACACCAAAAGTCACAGCCGCCATATTATTGTAACTCCAACAGATTAATATAAAACCCCTTAATCAGTGAAAATCATTAGCTGCAGCTTTTTGTGACAAACGTTCTCCCAAGGGGGAAAAGAATACATCTCAATACCATCAAAGGTTTTGTTTTTACTACATTTAGGAGAACTTTCAGATTTGGGCACCATAACACATTTTTTTCTTGGGTGGACAATTAATTTTCCCAAGGGGCCACATGAGAAACTGGGACTGTTTGTAGAGGACCGGACCAAAAAGCAGATCTCAATATTCATTTTCTCTTTTTAAGCTTATTGGTCATGTGACCCCTTGGCAAAATTAACCAGCTTTAGGTGGTCCTGAGCCACAGGCTGAAGTTTCAATGCAATGAGTGCATCAAACAAAGACTGCGATAACCATTTTGTAAACTTTGCCAATATTCTCAGTAGGTAAATGTTCTCCGGCAGCTGGAATCTTGTTAAAAGGCAGGGTGATGTGTAGCTTTGCTAGATTACAGCCATTTAGCTGTGGAGTGGAGTTATTTTTGCCTCCCCCACTGTCTCTTTGACACTCCCTTGTCTTCACTGCTGCCGTTTATCTGCATCTCACCATTTCCCCCTTGATCCATCCCTCTCTGCAGTGCAAGTGCCTGGTACCACCAGTCTCTCTCTCTCTCGCTCTCTCTGAATTTGAAAGAGTTGATTCTCCAGCCTAAAGCACACACAGCCAGTAGCCTCCCTTCACACACACACACATCCATCCATGCAGTTATTATAATCTGTGCAGAAACACCTTTAACATATCCAAGCATTTTGTTTTCTACAGAGGGCCTTAGTCTAAGCTGAAGTTCACCTGTCTGATCGATGAAAAGAAGGAAAGCCCAACTCTGAGCAATCCTGCATACAACACCACAGCAGCAGACTGCTACTCACTCTAGAAGCTACGGCGTAAATACAGCAGAGTTGGCTGCCACAGAGATAACAGACATCAACAACACGTTACGGAGCCGCTGGTGTGGACGAAGCATGAGCCTCAGAGCTGCTGGAATTTCTGACACAACCGACACCCTGAGCCAGATTATGACTTTGTCGTAATGCATCTCATGAGCCAAACCCGATACAGATTCCCAGCACAGCTTCACTCGGCTCATCCGGTATTACTCAAACAGACTGAACGTCACACTGCCACTCCCTGAGCCGGGGGTTAGGATTCCCCCACTGACCGCACACCAAGAAATGCATTCAAGGTATTCGAAGCCTCGGAGGATGAAATCCTCTCCAACGCCAGCATCTAAATCCTGTTGCAACAAAGATGATGTTGTTTATCTATTTCCCAGGCTTGGCGCCATTTTCATACTTCTGGTCGACCATCCTTTTGGCTGTGATGACATTTTTCGCCACCAACTTACTTGAGGATGTGAGTACATGTGACCAGATGATGCTACAGATGGTAAACAAAAACCCTCATTTCAATCATATTTTCTAACCCACTTGTCAGAATGTGAGTGCGAGTAAAATGTCAGTTATTATAGTAAAATTGAGGGTTTCTTTACAACACAGGCTGCGTCACATGGTAGTCTTCTTTCTAGAAAAGCAGTTGATGTGGTAAAAATATATGCTTAACGTCACAACTTTCAAAATAAAACCCTGGAACGTGAAAATCTTGAGACACACTGGTCTTCAATCCACCTTAGTAATGCGGAAAGAAACACACACACACACACACAGCAGCTCACTGCTCTGCCAAACTGATGTTATATAAACAGCTCTTCTGCAAATCATGACTGATCAGACATTCCTCAACATTTATAAAAAAAAGAAGAAAAGAAAAAAAGCCAAAGAGTGGAGCTTGAGAAAGACAGACCATAACGTATAGAGCTCTATTTAAAAGCAGTAAAGCGTATGATCACTGTACCCCTGGTGCATTTTAAAAGTGCAATAAACAGCAACTGAATGAATGACTAGTTCTCCTCCTACAACATGTGCATTTTTCACTGAAGAGCATTAAAATAAATAAATATGACACACGCATGAAACACTTCTGTCACAAACCCACAGTTAAAGCAAAATGGTATCTGCACTGCAGCGAGATAAGCAGAGCAGCACTTCAAAAGATGCAAACTGACAGCAGTGAAAGAGAAACAGTCTCTGTAATCTTATCCAAGGTACTCTTAGATCTTTTCCTGTCCCCAAAGTCTTTATCAGCATCATGACACAACCTAAAATATGATAAATTATAATGTGTGTGACACAAACACAAGTCAGTCATCTCAGCTTTGTGTTAGCTCACTTGTAGTGTGCACGCCTTGACTAAAACGGTATGACCACTTTCAGACTTGAACTGCAATATGATCTGTTAATCTCGTCTAATGCTATGTATTCATTTACAAAGTGTGATGCTCTTGTTAGATTTCTTCATTTCTTTTGCCTACTAAGGTTTCTTGTTTGAACATTTCAACCCTTGCTAAGCCCCCAACGCAACTCCAGCAGATGCATGAGCTCACTGACAGAAGGATACATTTTGATGGCTCCTGACTTTGTCCCAATGGCCATGAGCTGCAACTTGGGGTCAAAGGCCAAAGCACTGGGCTGATGGGGGAACCCATGCTCCACAGTCTGTGAGAGAAAGCCAGGCAGAGAAAGAGTGGAGAAGACAAACAGATGAGACAGAGATTTATCAAATGCCACAAGAAATACAACAACAAATACACTTGCATTTATTTTTCCAGACTTTCCTCCATAAATGCGCCCAGTTCTGTCTGAGAGTTTGCGTGTCTTTTTCTGCTCATCAGACTCGCTGTATATAGTCAGCAAGGCGTCTAAAAGGGAGGACTCCCTTAATAAAGTTACAGGAAAGTTGTTTAAAAACTACTGATGGCAGCAGCATTGCTTTATTGTAATGCGCTGCAGACCTTGTAAAATTGGGTTAACATAAAATCTCAGCTTTTTTCTCTCCAAGCCCATGTCAGGAGATGGCGAGACAGCTGGAGAAGTGTTTATGTCAACAAAGTAAACGCGAACAGAAACCAGTAGAGAGACACCTAAAACTGGTTTAAAAACAGGTTGTGGAGGTCTTCGAGGTTTCGGCATGGCTAACTGAAAAAAAACTGAACCTGGCTGTTTGCTTGAACTCAGACATGAAGTAAAACATTAACTCCTTCTGCCTTTAAAGTGCCGGTGCAGTGCGATCTCCCTCTATTAGACACACACAGTCACATCAAAGCAACCCTCCTGAAGAGAGACAACGTCTGTGACAGTCTGCCAGCTGCTGCCAAACATTACAAAAGTGTACGTGTGTACATGTGTGTGTGTGTTTGTGTGTGTTACAGCAAAACAAACAGTCCATGGACTTTCATCGGAGATTCAGACAAAGAATCATCATTCGGCTAACGTGAATATAAACTGTTTAAATGTCTCCCCACCTAAAAACTGTGAGGTCTGCAAGTATTTGAACAAAGACAAAATGTTCGCAGCTTTGGCCTCTGTACATCACCACAGTCAACTTTACAACTCAAATAAGATATGATCCACGTGTAGACTTTCAGTTTTAATTCAAGGCGTTTAACAAAAGTGTTGCATTAACAGTTTATGAACTACAGTCAGTTTTATACAGATAATTTGGACTCATTTTCAAAGAGTCCAAATTAATTGGATGACCAGGTGAAGCCTGTTACCTCATTACTCCATAACAAAATAACAGATAAAAGATCAGGACTTGCTGTCCCATTTGGTATCTGTTTATTGGAACTATGAGTACGAGATAAATAGAGATGTCAGTGTAAGTGAGGAAGGAAATCATTAAGCTGAAAAAGCAAAATAAACCAATTAGAGAAACAGCAAAAACGTTAGAAGTGACCAAACAATCTGATACATACTTAGAAAACCCAAAAAGGCCTCAAAGACCACAGAAGACAACTCAAATGCTTTATGACAGAACCACTTTCAACACCTAACCGAGTAAAAGAACACTCCTGTGGAGGAAGGTGCATCATCGCCACAGTCTAGTCTGACAGAAACAGCAGGATGAACTGTGACGTGTACAGGACCTGACTCTCTGCTCAGATCCAGCTGAAAACTGACCAGATGGTACTTCAGAGCAAAAATAGTTAATGGCTCAAAACAGACTGCAAAAGCATCCAAAGAGTTTCTCAAGGAAAAGAAATATTCTCCAATGGCCGAGTCCATCACCTGATCTCATCCCAACAGAGTGTGTTTTTTTTAAGTTACTGAAGGAAGAGAGAGACCCTCGAACACGCAGGAACTGAAGGAGGCTGCAGCAGAGGCCGAGGCGAGCGTCTCATGGTCGGAAACGTAGCATTTCATGATCCCCATTGATACCTTAAATCCTTCATTTTTCTATTTATTACAAGTCTCTGAAAATGAATGACTGTGGAGAAATATGGCTGTAACTTCTAAAAAGTTAACGCAGCACTTTTGTTAAACCTATTAAAATGACCCTGAAAGCCTGCACTTCACTCACATCCTGGTTGTCTGATAATAAATCCGATGTGGTGTTGTATAGTGGCAAACCTACAACAGAAAATGATGTCTTTGTCCAACAAATAACAGCACTAACTGTACTCTCCTACCACAAAGGCATTTATCTAGTGGGCACTTCTCTCAGATGTCTCGTTTTGTTTGACAAAATACAAAATGTATTCATGAGATTTTGCCCGCCTGAGTCACGTGTATGCAAATGCTTACTTTCACATAGGATATCATCAGGAATCAGTGACAGAAAAAAAAAAAAAATCCTGAACAATAAATGATCACACCTTATATTTGAGAAGAGCAATTACTTTCACATTTGTGAGAGTTGTTTTATCCCCCAACTAAATTTAAAAATAAAATACAAATAAAAAAAAAATACACCTGATCATTCTATTACCAAAAGAGATGCTGATTAATTTGTTGTCAGATCCACCAGCTGACCAATCAACTATTTGCTGCGTTTCTAAGGAGAACCACGATCTAAAACCGTTCAATGGCAAACTCAACGAGGGCCTCGGCTGGAATGCAGATACTGAGGCGGGATGCTGTAAGGACAGTTTGTCAAAGCGCTCATGTCACTGTGCTGGCCACAGTGAGCCATCTCATTCATGCTACTCAGACAACCGAGGTTACAAAAGTCTGCAAGGTCATGTAAGTGCAGTTCTAGGAGCCACGAAAGGCTGATTAACATTTTCCAGCACATGCGCTGGTTCATGTCTTTTATATTGCTTATTCTTTCATTTGCTAAACTGGCTGGAAAAAAAAAGGACTCTTTTTTTTTTTACCTCAGAGCACAAGTCAACTTGAAGTATTTAATTCTGGAGAAAAGGATCAGCACTGCAGTAGTTTTATAACGATAAAGATCAGCCATCATCATGTCGTTTGCACCCATAACTGTTCTACACAATCCTGCTGACAAAGGTTAATATCATTATCGCATCTAGTGTGCAGGACAAACTTGAGTATTTCAACATTTGAAAGGTCCAGACAGTCCGGATCCCTGGGACACTTTCTGAGACACAGCATGCAGTCTGTGCCTTCACCTAACCTGAGTTCAAGGCCACTGCAGTGCTCAGTAGGAGTGTAGAAACACCCTGTTAGGTAAGTTACTAAAGCTGACACTGAATATGCAGAATTATCAGTACATTCCACAGATCTGGGCAGTGCAAGCTGCTTTTGCTTTTATGTTCCCACCAGTGTAGCAATGGTGATCTAGGTGACAAGATGCAGCTTATACAGAAAGTGGAACTGAAATGAGCTCTTACATTGACTGTCCAGAGGGGAAACCCACCATCACCAGCACTGAATGTTACCACAGAAAAATCAGATTTACTGTACATGAACTGGTTCATATCCATGTGGATGTGATGCCAGCATGAAACTTGACACTCGTGGCTGCACCCACAGAGCCCCAAGAACTGGAACCAGGGGTATGAGCACTCTGCATAACAAAAAAAACAAACAAAAAAAAAAAAATGAAAACCTTCTGCATGCAGGGATCTGGCAGCTTCTACTAAAACCAGACGAGAGGAGTAAAAAAGTGCCATCACGCTGAGAGCCACCCCTGCTCATTGCATGACAGATGGGTCACACCACACGAAGCATCAAACTGCTGGAAAAGCATGTATTGTAATTTAATCCCGTTAATCTGCATGCTGATAATCCCCAACACCCACACAATCCTCTGTTGTTGGTTAATTACAGCAATATTAGCGCCACAACGACAAGTTTTCCTTGATTGCTGCTCGGTGCTCACTCTGAGCGAGGTCCTGGTTTTTGGGTGAGGGGTAATTAACACGCCGTGAAAACAACTCAACAGCCCCTAAACACACATCAACAAAGCGCCCTGCAAACACACCACCCACACTTCACAGCTAATCTGTCTTTCTGTCCGCGAAGTAGGACAGAAAACAGCAAGCGCGAGAGGAGTGGCCGGACTTCAACGCTGCAAAGTACTCGCTTTTTTATACATATCTATACTTATAAAATAAGTCTTTTAGTTTAGGTGGACCAGCCGGGAGGAGGAATACCATCTCCCTCTCTTTCCTCTTGTCCCGTTACTTTACCTTGTTGAAGGCGAAAAGCTCCTGTTTTATCTTCTCTCTCTGCGGGTCGGTGCCCTGCCGACGAAACCTAAACTTCATCATCTTCAAGCCGGTCACGGGGGAGGCAGGACCGAGGGGACAGATAGGGTAACAAGGAGGTATCCACCCGAGCTTCTCGGCGGCACTAGAGGTGGTTCGGCGCAGTCGGAAGATGCTAAGCTAGCTAACGGACTAGCCCATGCAGGCTGAAAGCGGGGGTACAACACTACTGCCTCTGCTGCTCCTGCTGCGGCTCTCCCTCCTGGTGCTGCTGTTTAGGTCGTGGTGGGTTTGACCACAGCAGCCCCCCCTCTTCCCGGTTCACACGGAACCCGTTATTGGTAACCAATAGGGATGAGGAAATCTGCGAGCATTTACTCAGCAACGCCTACACAACCAAGGGCTCGCGAGAGGTATGCTCGGTTTGTAGCACACGGCACACCGGCAATACGTCCCAACTGCTTGAGTCTGTACACTGAGACAACTGGGAGGTCCTTTAAACTAAATGGAACCGCCAGAGATTAAATAGCCAATAACTTCTAACTTTTCTCACTTGAAACTGCGAAGAAAATGTAAATATTTTACCTTAACTACTGTAAAGTTTGTTTGTTTTTTTTGTAAAAACTGGGTTTAATCATGTTTTTCATACATAATTATACTTCCTGTTTAGGAAGAAAAACATATTAAAAGAATGGTAAATCTGACCATTAATCGAAGGCCTATGTAGGAAGTCTTTTATTTTATTTTACTAACATTTTTTTGTTTTTTTTAGTAGTATTTTAGTCGCCCATGCGCTTTAAATCATGCGAACTCATATACCCGCTAAAAAAAATAAGAGAGTAATTCACACACCAGGAATTGTTATACTAAAGCTTTAATGTATTATTCACGTGCAATAGTTATGTAAAACTGCTATTTACAAAAAAAAAAATGTAAAAATAAAATATTTAAGTTAGTGCAAACTGTTAGCAACGTGGCCTCAAAGCTTATGTGCCCAAAATACTTTGCCCCTTGGCAAAGCAGAGAATAAGAAATGTGTCAGAAAAAGTTATTTATCCCATCAAACCAAAGGCTTCCATTAATGTTAAAAGGAAGATGTGGTTATACTGGTTTGTTTGTTATACAACAATAAACTGGCGTCCTGATTTAGTTCATGGGGAGGACCACAGCTACACTAAATTAATGTTGTCCCAAGAACAAAGCAGATCATGCTATTCTTCCATAGAGGGGACATGGAAACAAGGAGGCCTTAACTCTTATAGTTATATTGGACAAAATCTTAGACATTTCTGGACAATTATGTAAAACTATAAACATTAAAGATTGAGACATTCATTCAAGTTTCTCCTAAAACTGGAATGTGACTGACATGAATGACATTGTATGTGCCGAATGATTCATTAAGAAAAGAGCTGATCAAGAATTAAGAAAAAAAATAAAATTGTCATGGCCATAATGGAAAAGCACTTTTTAAAATCATCACAATAAACAAGTTATCAACTTACATAACAGTGCCTTTACATACAAAAATAACCTGTCTTACGAATAGAGGTAGAGTACATTTTACGGCATAAACTGTGATTTCTATGTATATGTCATCCTCGTGTTTATGCTATAGCAGGGTGATTTCACTTGGTGGCAATGTGAGTCTCTTCTCTCTGACTGACAGCATGTTCTCCACGTGCATGGCGACGACTCGGCACAGCTCCAGGCCCTGGAAAACATCATATAGACATGTCTGTGAAGGTTCTCAGTCATCCAGGTCATTGTAGTCTAGTTCACATTTTGGACAGAGAAGAGAGATGGTTTGAAAGAGGAGTGAAAGAAGCCATCTATGTCCACTGTGAACGGCCGTCTTTGAACACAGGCGGTGGTTTACGACACCAACTGTCCGCCATCTATAATCAAGTTTTGAGATCCCTTCCAGACGCCTTAACGCCCACATACATCCTGGACCTTTTGACCTTAGCAAATCACATAATAGGGTGGGGCTAGGTTTTACAGCGGGTTCACCCTAAACCTTGGCTGATTGTGACCAACACCCGTTTTCACACCTTGACTCGTGTGATTAGGTAGAGGATCAACAGGGGCGCCATGTCTATGAGTGAATTTTAAATCAATCAATATCCAATTGAAGTCCAGACGTTCAGATTGATGCAGTTTCAGACTGCAGATTAACCACTTTAACTGCAAAAGCAACCCAAAAGTTTCTCAAGGCAAAGAAATGGGATATCTTTCTCAAACCAATAAAGCACGCTATTCAGTTTTCAAAATCACTTTAATTCCTAAAAAGTTAATGCAACACTTTCATTAAGTCTGCACTTCAGTCACACGTTGATTAAAGAAATGTGTCACTGTTCAAAACCTTGTGGACCAACTGTAAATACAGACACTGTTACATGCACATCTAAATCCTCCATCTATGTCTTATACACCCACCTGCTCCAGCTGCAGCTGTGTGACACGCTGGTTAAGCAGGTCTCCTATCATGATCTCCACATATGGGTAACTGGAGCCAGATGTTGGCCTCTGAGTTCGAGTTGACTGGATCTCCTTCAGAGGGAAACGCACCATAGTCTCCTAATCACACACAAACACACATAAATATCCATTCAGGGGACACACAGACATAAAATATAAAATTCAATTTCTCTTTGTAATTTAGATTTTATTTTAAAAAAACAAAAAAAAAACAATGGCCAGACAGTAAATGGCATAACCAAGAGAGGGAGCCAAAAGCTTTGTTTAAAAGTAATCAAATTCCTGCCTTTTTTTGTAGTTTCAAATCATAATAGATCCGTATAAGGGTAAAACGCTTCTCTGCTGACTCACATGTGTATCCTTGTTAAGAAAATGAAGGCCGTTCAGATTAACAGCCAGGATGCATGGGGCGTGGACGGAGGAAGAGCCGGAACTCTGGATGTAGAAGAAGGAGGAGCCAAACATGGGGAAGGCACTGACCAAACCTGGGCAAAAACACACCAAAGCTCACTTCTGATATGCTGCCGCATTCAAGTTGCGAGTTAAAAATGTTTACAGAAAATGTCGTGATAAATCAGCGTGGGTTTGAACATTTCCTTCCTCGCTGTTCCAAAAAAAATGCTCCAAGAAGGCACTTTGGTGCACTCATATCGACCTAGAATTGCTATTTGGGATCAAAGTAAGCCTTTTTTTGTTTACCAGATGTTTCAGATGTTTATCCTAACAGCTTTTTGACAGAACATGCAAGATATGCAAGTGGCTTTTCTATTAAATATGCAAAGGTTATTAATATTATAGAATATATTTAAAAGTCAAATAGTCACGCTGCGAGTATCTTTCACATTGATAAAGAACTGTTGTCTTACCAAGGAACTGTGCACGGGCCTGGTGTGGGTTTAAGGGCTGGACCTGCTGCATGTGTTGTGTTGTCATATTCAGCCACTGCTGTGAACCCTGTTTGCTGTAGAACTGCGGGGGGATACACTCCTGCACCTCACGGCTAACACACACACACACACACACACACACACACACACACACACACACGCACACAGTGAATGGAAAAGTTTAATTGGATCATTCATATAACACTGTAGATGAATGTTTTATATTAGCTGTTCAATATGCCATTTATGGTCTAACCTAAAAAACTTTTATTGTGTTTTATGTGCTTTTGCAGCTTTTGCAACATTTTTTTATTTTCTAGTGTTCTTTTACATTGCATTACGTTTGACCTCTCAGGGCTACCGTAAACTATCTTCCACCACTGCTTCTCCAATCTGTGGGTTTCCCCAAGGTTCAGTCCTGGGTCCACTATTATTGTCTTACTACATTCTTACTTTATCTGGACTCATTCAAACATTTAACGACATTATCATTTTTATATTGATGACATTCAGGCTGTCCATCCCAGTTCAGAGTCCATGCCATTTAAGATATTGGCTCTCCAGCATCTACTTTGTTTTTAATTCAAACAGGACTGAGAGCATGATTACAGTGCAGCAAGCTCATCTTTCCCCTATTTTAAATTCACTTCCAGTTGATTTTAGTATTCGGTTTAAAATTTAACCTTTCAGTTTGTGGCACCAAAACTTTGAAATAATCTCTCACTCCAGCTAAACTTAGGTGTTTCTGTGAACTCCTTTAAAAAGAAGTTGAAAACCTTTTGTTTACCCAGGCTTTCTATTGAGAGTCTTACTGATACTAACAGGATCAGTTTTAATTATCTGTTTCTTTTATTCTATTTTATTCTGTGCCTCTACATGTCTGTGAAGAGCTCACTTACATTTATTGGCTCATGGGTTTTTTTTTTTTTACATTTGGATTGGACATTAGTTACATATCTTTGGTACTCTGAAAGTAAGTAGTTTCTCCCTGTGTTAGTTTGGACATATATTTTAAAGGGCTTTGTTATATAGAAACCATCAGGGAGTCTGCTAACTTAGCCAGTGGATGCAGGAGAAACCTTTTCAGCCCCTTGTGACGTAGCCAGAATACCAGAAATAGTAGAAAAGGGATATCTGGGAAAAACTTCTGTATGTCAGCTACTAAAAGTTTCAAGTCACTGGTTTCAGAAGTGTGAACTCATCTTTTTGTTTCTTTAGATATGTTATAAAATCACTTTAATTAATAAAAAGTTGATGCAACACCTTCATTAAACCATGATGGGATGACAAAAATAAACCAATATAAACCAAGTTTAATTTATCCCTTGTATCACTACTAACTGGCACAAAACTATGATATGCATGAATTGGCACATTAGAATGAAAAAGGTTTCCAACAACAACTGGGTATATTTACAGGGTGGGGAGGTAGACGGTGTCTTTGGCACGATGCTGTAGGGCAGCCAGCCTGGTAATCTGCTGCAGATGCTGTTCACTGGGCTTACCCTGAGGAACCACACTCATCAAGGCCTTCAGGTAGTCGGGCAACACCTTCAAAAGAGATGCAGAATGTGCATTAGTCTGTCTTGTTTAAAGGCTATGACATATATTTAGCACGTGAGCTAAAATTTCAGGACTGCTACAAACTACAGCTCTGTGAAACGAGATTTGTACCTGGTTATAGTGCATGGTGACATAGAGTTCATTGTCAAGTTTGAGAGCCAGACTCCATATAACCCTTCTGAACCAAAGACTGTAGTTGGCATCCACAGCCTCTGCCTCTGAAGTGATGTCAAGGATGTACTCTCGCTTGTTCAGGGGACGTACATTCTGACCTACACAGAAAGACACTTTAGTCACCGTCTATTATCCAAAACGTGCCACAATATCTAACTCGGCAAAAGGAAATGTTTGCCTTTTAAATCTCCACTGAAACAACAGATCCTCGCTACCTTTGTGTGTGACCAGAAAGATGGCATATTCATCCATTGCCTCCATTCTTTGGAGTCCCATCTCAAAGCAAAGCTCCTCGATCACATCCAAAGCAATCTGATAAGCAAAGGCAAATCTGTCACTACAGGCTACAAATTCGGCATCTGTGTTTAACATTTAGAGACTGCAGCCATTGTGTGTGTGTGTATGTTCTCCACTCACAGTGCATGTCTTGATTTTTAAGTGTCTTTCGATGCCACCTGGGAGCAGGATCAGCTGTCTCTTGGAGCTACGCCCGGCCTGTACACGGACAACAAATCAGAGGGAAATGTCACACGCTGCTGTACACAGCTGTTACTGAGAGTAGTCATGTAGTAAAGTCACATCTGAACATGACAGTATGGAAGATGTCGCGGTAGATTAATTAGCAAGCTCTGATCTGCCTGTCATAAATACAGATAAAGGGGCACAGACTATACGGGACTATCACTATTGATTTTCAGTATTTGTAAACACCTGTTGACACTTTTAGTCAATAAATGTTAGCAATCCTTACAATTTGGCATATTTCAAGCCACAAAGGAAAACTGTGTAGCTCATTTACAAACTAACCAGCATTGCTTTGAGTTCCATGCTGTTGGGACACTGCAAACGACCGCCATATTTAAAAGTCCTCCTCAGATTCTGCTCACATGCCATGGCAATACCTGTCAATTGGAACAGCAGCTAGTAAACACTTTAGACCAGTGAAGCGCAGAAGAGATGGACTGACGAACACGATGCCCACCTTGGTACTGCAAACCAGGGATGGCACATGCATCCTGCAGAAAGGTCAACAGAAACGGCTTCATAACATCAGAGCAGCGATGGAAAGCTGTGAGAATATATATCAGCCGCCATCCTCTCTGACAGCTGTCCCTGCACACAGAGAAGCACACACACACACAAGTTAAAGCCTCGCCACGATCACGTCACTTTACACAAGTGAGTGCTGGAAGCCTTACGGTTTAGAGCTGGTGTTGACAGTAACTTGTTTCATCACTTGGCAGTAGGCTTCATCTTTCATCAGGCCATGCTCACCACTTAACTAGATTTACAAGCACATGCATGAAGAAAAACATAAAATCACACACACAGACCTCGTCTTAGTATTACAATGGATAGACAATTTGCTGATGTCCGCATACCTTTAAAATAGTGGTGACCAGGTCCTGCTCGGTCTGGCCTTTCATTGGGAAGTCTCCCATAAACTTCATTATAGCTGGGCAAAAGAAACATTTTATATATTGGCTGAAGAAGGAGCCGGACCACATCTTACCCTGATGAATTTAGTTTGAAGCACCGTAATGCTTTTATACTAAAAATAAACTGATGTGTGCACACAAAAAATTTCTGCTCTCACCTAAGAAGATGTCAGCGGCCACTCGGTTCATCCCACTGTCTGAGAAGTCAATCAGTGACTCCTGGATTGGAGACTAGAAACAGAAGCAAGATGTTAAACCATTCGAACAAGATGGCAAGAAAAAGATTTTAGATGTCTGTGCACAAGAAAAGCACAATATGTTAACTTTAGAAGCGTACACTACATATTTGAACATAAAGACATTATTGTTATTTGAATTACCTTGGAGAATTTGATGATGTCAGCTGGGTCCCTGGGCTCCTTCCCCTTTTTGGCTTTCTGATCACTGTGGGGAAAGCAGTCAATCAACCCTTGGTTATTTTTTATCACTGCAAGAACAAATTTTAGCTTTAAATTGAACCCTTCTGGCCTTTTGTTTTGACACTGCACATGTGTGTGTTTGACCTTCTGTTCCTCTGTGCTTCTCTGAAGTACTTCTTGGCAAACTCAACCATGTGGTACTGGCTGCTGTGAAGAGGCAGGTCGTCCAGTTCGACACTCACACTGTCTCCATACATCTCATTCACTACCTGAGACACACACACACACCCACAGCATTGAAGAGCAAAGCAACAGTGCCATTTACTGGGAGCACCAACAGTGTAATTATCTAATAATTATTTCCATTTCTGCTAACCAAGGCATTCCAACGTATGCAGTACAAACACAGTATAAATACCACAATGTAAGGGTGCTATTCATGTTGGGCTCTGTAGGTTACACTAGCCTTTAACCTATTATTCTGACAGTGGGAAGCTTGAAAAGCAGAAAAAAGAGTTACAAAAAATACAGTTAGCACCTCAGTGGAGAGGTCTAGCTCGTGAGCAGCTACAGCTGAGCCCATCGCAACGGCAACAGCAGCGGAGGCGGCGACTCGTCCCTGCCGGTCTCGGGGCTCCACGCGTTCAGGAGGCAGAACCAAGAAATCCGGAGCAGCCACAGGACGGATGTACTCGCTGGGGAACACTCCAGACTTTCCATGCACAGCGCCGAACCGCCAGCCTACATACGTGCACACACACCCACCCACACATAAACGAACATGATAAGTAAATGAATTCCAAAATGAAAACTAGAATGAAAAAGGCCACGCCACACGCACCAAACTCAGCAGTGTTTCTCTTTAGCTCCTCCAGAAGCATGACCTTCTTCCTCACAGTGCAGCCATAACGTTTACCTGAGATACAACCACACAATGAAATGGGCACTGTGAAATAATTCAGCGGCAGAAAGCAGACCTATCACTGTGACAGTGTTCAGTGTTGGATTATTCCTGTATCTCACCAGCCTCCAGTCCATCCATGTGTTGGAGTCTGATGATGTCGCCTTTGTGGAAGTTGAGCTGAGTCCTGTCCTCAGTGATGTAGTTCCTCACTGCCACTACATACTCTGAGTCCTGACAAAGACAGGGCACGCTGACATCCAGCAGAGAGCCAAAGAACATTTGCGCCAAGAAATTCACTTTCTTGATTTCGCTGCTTAATGTTCACTTTAAATTCACGGGCTTGTCAGCACTACTCACTGTCGAAGACAGAGGTTTGTTTTAAGGCTTTTAAACTGAAATAGTTTTACCTGTGTACTGATCACATTTCCATAAGTAAAAGATAAAGAAATAAAGATTTTATGGTTAAAAGTGGCTTGTATTTTGCAATGAAAATGGTAAATATGTGCAAAGATTTATTGAAACTGCAAACATGCAAGAAATACAGGATTTGTGTGACCATTTTTATTCTTCTCTTAAGTAGTCTGCAGCTCCAAACCATGATGAAGCTTCCACCATGCTTTAGATGGCTGCAGACTCTCAGTGCTGTACCTCTCTCCCGACCTCCTCCATACATACTGATGAGGATATAAACCGAAAATTTCTAATTTGGACTCATCAGTGCATAAGACCTGTTGTCACTGACTTTTTGCCCAGTTCATGGGTTATTGGGCATATTTCAGTCTTTTCTCCGTTTCCCTTCCTTAAGAATGGCTTCTTGATGGCCACCCTTCCACTCAGATCATTTCAGATAAGGTCATGTGTCAGGACACACTGCACACCATGCTGATATACACCTAGTTTTCAGCTAAAAGCTCTTTGGGAAGGACCTTTTTGGTGTAAAATTGCTATTTTATGTCTGTTGTCTTTGAAGATTCAGCTCCAGAAATAGGGATTTTGTGACAGGCTGCTAGAAACAAAGTGCCTGCTTCATGCCTGCTAAGTTGTGTGTCACATGTAGACAAAATACTTATTTTCCCTATTCATGCTTGAATGACTGAGGTCAGTGTTAAGTGGCTTAACAACCTTAAACAAAAAAATCCTCTGAAAATGGTCAGATACAACGAGTGAAAATGAGTGAAAATGTCCAAAGAAAGAAAGAAGATTCAAGATTCAAAGTGTTTATTGTCATGTGTACAGAAAAAATAGCATTTCTCTGTGCAATGAAATTCTTCCTTTGTTTTCCATACACAAATGGCAAGTTAGGTAAGAGATTAAGAACAAGATAGAATCAGATAAATAGAAGAGAAGCACTGCTCAAAACCACTTTAAAACATACAAGAAAGTCTGGCTTCTTGGAGGCAAAATGTTGAAAAAATGAAATATGCCTCAAGATTTTTGCACATTATTTCAAGACACTAAAAATTGAGCCAGTTTCACACGTGGATAGCAGTTTACTTGTGATAAAGAGTGCTACACAGCCTGTGAAAGCACTTAATGTCATGTTATGGCATCAGTTTTAATTTGGATTACACCTGAGATTTCATATTTTTAAAGTAAAAAAAATAAATTTAAAAGGAAAAAAATTACAGTAACCCACAAAACTCAACAAATTCCAACTGTAATAAAAGAGGACATGCAGTAAAGCCCATGCATACATATATTAAAAACAGACTATATTAAACTTTTTACACAGTAATATTATCTAATTTAATTGTGCCCATCAGTGTGCATTACAAAAACTCATGCATTCATAAGTCACACTTCATCACACGCAGATATTCCTCTGACCTTCTTAAGCTCTGTGAGGAAGTAGTCGATCATATGCTTAACGTGCGGGGCTTTTGCAGAGAACAAGATCAGCTTCTCATTGGTCAGGTTGAACTCAAGCATGTTCTTAGATGGAATAGACACAAACAGGATGTCTGAATAGCTGCAAAGGAAGTGATATGCCAAACCAGGAAGTCAACTTAAAGTCATAGTTCAAAGCAACCAAGCATTTGACATGTATACCCTGAAAGTTAAATAAGATCAATGGCTAGATCTTCTTTTCAGCATCTGATTTGTCTTTTAAAAACCCCAAAAATGCATTTAAAAAAAATCTAACTTACTTTTTAATATGAATATTTTGCACGAGGCTCACCTGTAAGGCCTCAGCACTCTGAAGTAATCTGAAGCAGAAGAGCTGCTCTTCACCATCTTCAGCAGCTTGATACCTTTATGAGACACGGACAACACCTGCACTCCTGTCCCCACGCTGCCCTGGAAAACACACAACCAAGCACACATACACACAACATAATATAAACACATGAAACTATTTATTTATTTACTGTTTATTAATTCAGTTTATCTATGCCAAGCAAAACAACCGCTCACAGAGGCTGGAAAGAGGCGAGAGAAGTAGATCTCCCATTCGTCTCTAGCCATGGTGGCCACCTTCTTCTTCACGTTCTCATTGTATGTTCCTGAAACCTGATCCGCCTTGTTCTCCGCTGTCACAGAAACAGAGGATCAATTAAGGTATGAACTCCTGAGAACCAACAGACACTGACACATAGATGCAAGGCATGCATGTTAGCGTTCTCATACCCAACAGGTCTTTCATCTTCTGTCGCTCCTCCTGCGTGATACGCACGCAAGCCTCAGAAAAGGTGTCATTTACAACCTGAGAAGACACAGCCAGGAATAGGAATCTGCTAATGTGAAACACTTAGGGTGAAAAATATGAATCAATACCATCTGAACAACTGCCATAATTACTGTTAACCAGACCAGCCTGAAGATGCCCTGAGGTCTCTATGATCATTTACACAGAGAAAGTGGATAAAAGAAAGTAAATAAAGAAGATGAATATTGACACATACTGGATTTATAAACCAACCTGTCTGAAGATCAGATCCAGGATCAGTGGATTGTTCAAGTTCTCTTTAGGATAAAAAACCTGTAAATGGAGGACAGACATAAATAAACTGTATCTTTATGTAAATGATTATACTGACGTTGGAATTTACGGCTCCATTTGTTGTACTTAGCTAAAAAAAAAAACTGAGATAAAAACACACCTCTTTCCTCATGTAGAGTTTCCACGGGACGTTGGAGTAAGTGTAATATTCATCACTGGTTCTGCTGTATAGCTGAGTCTGAATGATCTCCTCCTCAACTGGCAACTCTCTGGAGACTGGAAGCAAGCACATTCATTTATTTATTTATGTCATGAACAATGCACACCTGTACCAGTCTAATCTGGAGCTTATTCACAGGTATTTCTACAGTGAAAATTTACCTGGAGGAGGGACAAGGCTTGTGTTGGAGCTAGTTGGCCCTTGGGGGCGAAGCTTGGCTTTCTTGTGTCCTCTGTCTTCTTTAGATTGGGCGGACGAAGCCTTTCTGTGAGTCTGAGACATGGAAAATTGTTTTGCCTTTTTACAAAGTGTGTGTGTGTGTGTGTGTGTGTGTGTGTGTGTGTGTGTGTGTGTGTGTGTGTGTGTTTGGAGTTAGAATACCGGTTGTGGTGGGTTTGCCATTTGATCTTTAAGGATCACCATCGCTTCATCATGAGGGTCTGGCTTCTTTGCAAACAACTTTCCATCACTTCTCCTACACACACCAAAGTAGTCAGAACAAATTCACAGAGAATACGACAGTCATCAATATTTCACATCATCGTGTGTGTGTGTGTGTGTGTGTGTGTTAACCTTTGCGTGGGAGATCCAGAGGAAGATGGTGTGCCAGGCTGGTGCTGTTTGATGATGTCTTTGATGTCATGGCTAGGCTCCAAGTACTCAGTATTACTCACAGTGGAACGAACCACATCCTCAGGAGGGGGGCCACGTGATGGACCTGGAATTAAAAGTTTGATTACACACGAACCCGGTTTGTTGAGGGTCCATCCCTAACCCCTGTAGCCACAGGGGGAAACCCATAAAGTGATAATCATATACTTAAGGGCAGTTACTCAAGTCAACATTTTCAATTAAATCCAGTGGGCTTTCCAACCACAAATCACTATGCTGCAATGCATTCATATTTTTATTTCCACTCCTTTCTGATTGAGAGGAAAAGGCATCCTGACCCCTGACTGAAATCACTGATGTTTAGACAGCACAGCAAGTGTATCACATACTCGTTTTCCGCTGGACAGCCGGCTTGTGCGGAGACTCCTCTCTCTCTTTGGTCTGCAGGGAAAACAACAATAAGTGAAACAGCTTCAAGATTATATTTCAGATTTGCATGCACAAAGTGTATCGACCGTTACATCGCCACAGCAGCGTGTGTGTTTACTCACAGGACTGGGTGTGCGTGAGCGCTGTTGTGAGTGCGTGTGATAGTATGAGGGTGGTGACTGGGGGGCTGGAGCAGCTGGGGGGAAAGAAGACAACATTTGCTGCTGGATTGTCATGGCCTGCATGGTCATCTGCTGGGCCTGCAACACAAACACATGCACATATATTCAATATTTAGCACATAACAGTTTATACCTATGTTTAAATTATATTCATCTTTTTAATGACATGATCGCGAGTTCTACTTAACGTTTAAGTTAACGGTGTCAATTTTGAACTTGATATAATTTGCTTTATAAGTTAAGAAAGATGTTTTAAGTCAGGAGTCAGTAAAAATGTCTAACTAAACTAACACATTTCTAAATTTCACAAACGTTTTTCCAGCACACAGCAGAGAGTACAGGAAGTTGCTTCTCGTGGCAAAGCAAAATAATGTGATACATTTGTAAAGTTGTCCATTTTCACTCAGTTTTCAACAGAAAACAGAAGAAATAAATGACAAAGTCTTAATTGCTTAGATTATCCAATTATTTTGGAAAGGTACAGCCTTAAGCTTCATGCGTACTGTAACATACACATGTGGAAGTGGTATTGGTTGTGGTATCTTTCAGCTAAACATTAGTTTTAGAGGTTGGTGTGCAGCATTATCTTATTAACATTTGACTGCATAAAGACAGTTTTATCATACTTCATTTGCTTGTACAGCCATGTGAAAAAGACTGTGCTGTCCTGCACAGTTCACTATTAATGATTCCACAGAAATGAATAGGGTAAGTAGCAGCTAATCAACTCAGAGTGTCTCATAAGGACGTGTAAGGGTACCTGTCGCGTCAATATGAGATGCCTCAGGCTGTGACAAATCATCGGTATGTTACTCGTTGGGAATGAGAATGCTCTGATGAGCTACATGCAAGCCTCTACAGCCATCAGTTAGCAGTTTATATTAAGGTAGAAATACACTGAACAAGTATAAAAACAAACAAACAAAAAACTATATTGTTGTGTTAAATTTTTGTTGCAGGAAAAAAAAGACAATGTGGTTATTTGCCTATATGAGGCCACATGTCTGACAGCTAAAAGTTGGCCTAAACTGGGTCATTCAACAGGACAATGATCCCAAGCAGACCAGCAAATCTACAACAGAATGGCTGAAAAATAAAAGAGTCAATGTGTTGCAATGGTCCTTTAAAACCTGACTGACAAGCTCTGATGGGACCTTAAGAGCAAGCTGTGCATAAACAAACCTAAGAGAAATGAAACAACTTTGTAAAGAAGAGTGGGCCGAAATTCCTCCACGACTATGTGACAAACCAATAAAGTCACACAGAAAATGATTACTTCAAGTTATTGCTGCTAGATGTGGTTCTACAAACAACTGAGTCTCTTTTACACAGAGCTGCATCACCCAGCACGAACAGTGGTTTTAACATTAGAGTTGTTCAGAGAAATGATGTCAGACCAGAATGATTGCTTGCTGGTTGATGATGGCTTGTTGCTGCTGGGTCAGTACCTCCTGCGCCGATCCTGGAGAAGTACAAACATATAACTGTTATGTTGTTGCTGCGGTAAAAGCACAAGAAACAGAATTATCTGCTTAAAACAAACCACACACATGAACTTTGCAACCCCACATTAAAAAAAACAAAACTTCAAACTGGCTTTAATTTAAAAAAAAGAAAAAAAGGAGTCCATCATGCCCAAACACTTCAGGCCAAACATGCTGGGAAACCTAATGCACATCCTTTTATTCTACCTGGCACACCTGTCATCGCAGGCAAGCCTGGAACCACAGGCGTGGCTGGGAGTGAGGGCGCCGCAGGCAGACCCGGGACAACAGAGACATTGGAAGCTACACTGGTATCAACAGCAGGGGTAGCTGCGGAGGCAGCAGCGGGGGTGCGAGTGGGTGATTGTGTGGGTGCTACATGACTAGAAGGAGTGGTTGTAGAAGACGATTGCTGATGATGGTAGGGGTGTTGGGGTCGGTTGTATTGGTGGTATTGTTGCTGTTGCTGCTGTTGATGTTGCTCGTGATGATGGTGGTGGGAGGGGATTGGCATAGCAGGGATGGGGGGCATCATTCCTCCTGCTACTGGAAGCACTGGCACAGCTTGAAGAGCAGCAGGCAGGGAACAGAAAGTTAGACAGGTCTTAAGTAGCACTTAGTCCCTCCATTGTCAGTAACTGGGAAACATATTGCACTTTGCGACAAACAAATTATGATCAACACCAGTTTCAGAACAAAAATATGTCAGAGTGTTCATTATTAGCCACACAGATGTTGTGGTTCTTATAACATCAATATTAATGTGTTTATTACTCCCCAACTTTGGCCCAGACAAATCCTGCTGAGTGTGTAATGGAAAACCTGTTTTAACTTTTCTAATCTCGGTGTTCTATTGGTACGTGACAAAGATTACAAAGCGTGTGTGTGTGTGTGTGTGTGTGTGTGTGTGTGTGTGTGTGTGTGTGTGTGTGTGTGTGTGTGTGTGTGTGTGTGTGTGTGTGTGTGTGTGTGTGTGTGTGTGTGTGTGTGTGTGTGTGTGTGTGTGTGTGTGTGTGTGTGTGAGCACACGTGTGGGTTTTTGATTTAACGCATATAGAATTAAAACTATGCAATCAGACGATAGAAAATAATAACCATTGAGTGGGGAAATAGCCGTTGTTCCTCCCTAGGAATTACAAAGAAGTGAGATATTGTACACTGAATGAATTTCCACTTCACAAATTACATAAGAAAAATAATTAAATGAACATTTTAAAATATTCTAATTTCCTCTGTCTAGTTAAAATGATCATAAGGACAATCCAATTCAAATAGCATTACAATTATAGCCTGAGGGCATAGCTATAATGTATTATATTATGTTGTGAACATAAAATAAACAGTGTAATGTTTCATCACTTACAGAGCCTGTAGGAGTACTGACACTCTACATCTGTGTCCATTAAAAAAGATCACCAGTGATAGTTTTCTAAACAGAACTCATCTCAAGTCATGAACTCTTACAAGCATAACAGCATTCCTGCAATACTCCAGCAACACATTTCAGCAAAACTAAACTTATAATTCTGTGTTAATTAAAGAAACTTCTTTCCTTTCTAGATTCCCTCTTTAAAAGAATCATGCAGAAAATGTTTAAAAAATATATATTGCCTGAAAATCACATGGCAGCAGTAGCATTGCTGTGTTTAAACATTTTCTTGTAAAACTTAAGAATAAGTTTATTTCTGCCGGATACATTTTGATCAGAGTCATGAAACATTCAGAGCATGCACATCGGATATTTATCCATAAAAGTGTGGAATCTGTTAAGCCTGCGAGAGCCAGATGAAACCTGTTTTTATGCTCCACACAGTTGGCACAAGCGCTAAAGAAAATGTTTTCAAGCATGCTGATCGTGTAGCAACGCTGCAAGAATGACATCAGGAGTAAAAGCGTGCTGTTTGTGAAATGCAGCTCTTAATTCCTCTGCAATTTTCTTCCACCTTATTGAATGAGATGCTTTTATATGGCATTTTTCTGGGCTTACTGACCACTCAAAGCAAGGACACTTCAATATGTGGACCAGAGGAGCCATAGACCTTTTGATTGAAGTACAGCCTGCTCTGTTTCCTGAGCCCCCCACCCACCCACCCACCCAACAACACTCCCCCACATTCCTTGCAAATAGTTGCTGGGCTTCAAGACTTTAAAGATAGAATATGCACTATAAAGAACACCACTCAAAAGACAGATAAACTGGGCATTTAATCGAAAATGTACTTCAGAGCAATTTTGAGGTATTTTGACTGAATGAGTAACTCACTCAGGTCAACAAAACAAATGCACATTTCAAGATTAAACAACTGAACAGTATCAAGGTTTAATTTGTTCCACGGGCCAAACTTTATGGTATAAGACATAACAAATTCGATTATTATTAAACTGTAGCATTGTGTCCTTTTTTTTTAAATTAATTTCTCATTAATTGATCCTATAAGTGGATTTTACAATAATACTTGTGATCTTTTACTCAACTGTAAGTACAGGACTTCTACCTTTACTGGAGTATTTTTGTCATTCTTGATTGTTGTGAGGTAAGGTTCAGGGAAGTCACAGAGGTAGCTCTGAGGGTGTTTATGCTCTGTGAATATGTACTATTGTCATGTTAATGTGCCTGGTAGCCTCTGATGATCCTCAAGGCGGGATTATATTGTACAACTCCGCTGAATTCACACTTTCTCAGGAGAGCCGAGGAGAGCCGAGAATCAGAGGATTACTAAACTGCATCTAAAAATCAATGTGGGGAAACTCTTGGCTATATCAGCACTTAGACTTTACACACTGGAGGCACATGTGTTTGCATTCTTTTTACAAAGAAAGGGTGTATTTAAGAAGCAGAAGCAAGCTTTTGTTGTGGCACCAAAGCTTCTGCTGCTATAGCCCTTCAGTCTGCTTTATGTCCGCGATGCCTTTTCACTTAAATAACCTACACAGCAGAAAATTTTCCCAAACATGGGTAAAATCAGAAACATCCCTATTCAGCAGCAAAGCCCTTAATCTCTTCCCATGCTTTAAGGCATAATGTCAGCATGGAAAACAGTTATATTAGCATTAAAGATTGCAAGCAAAAACCAGTTCTGAATTACCCAACTCACTGAAATGTATAATTTCCTTGTATCGTGTCTTGATGACAGTTAGCATTGTGTAAAACAGTGATGTGAAAGAAGAAGGATGAGAGAAGGATGAGTTTATGCTGAAAGCTTTTGTATCAGGAAGCAGGAAGGGATTCATAAATATTCGAGGGGAAAACCAAAATAGATATGTAGAATTAACAAAATAATATCAAGCTTCACCTATCATCCAGTTAAAGCAAATATCTGATACAAAAAGCAAGAATGACACAAAATACATAAGTGTATCGACAGCTTTTTACTTCCCGTCACACTGCATTCTCTTCTCCGCAGGTCAAATATGACACAACCTATCAAGGTATTTGACGTTAGTGACGTGCCACTTATTCACCGCCACTTTGAAGTCACTCAAACTTTCTCACACTGACTGTACATCCAAAGGTGAGTCAGAGGACATTGTGAAATCCTCCAATGATTTGATTAAACATGAGTAAATACGAAGCTTGGAACTGAAAAGATACTTTGGACTTATTGCTAAAGTGATGGGAGAACGATTTAAACATGCCAGAAGAAAGAAAAATACAGCTCAACAGGTGATAATGATTGTGCAACTTGGACTCAGTGAACACCCACAGATGCAGCTGCATTGTGGGCAAAGGAGGAGAAGAATGCCAGGGATGAATAACTGGCCTGTCTCTTTCATTGATTTCCCCTGAAAGCAACAGTGAAGAGGGAACTCCTGGAGGCTCAGCTGAATAGTCTTTTTCAATCCAAATCCTGAGAAGGCTCAGCCTCTCTGTGGGCAACAAATTCACTGAGTAGAGCATCTCAGTCTGCTTGAACTGAATGTTTGGCTTTTTTTTTCCTTTTTATCATAAATAGTCTTTAATCAGAGCTAGAACACCCATCAAGACTGGAGCAATTTTCTGCTCTACGGCGCAATTACACTGTCGCTGTCTCTTTTTTTTTCTTTTTTTTTTTGCTTTGTTCTTTCTACATGACGCCGCAGGCATAGATCACCTGCTTCATTTCTTCGTCACATTTCACACATACCAGCGGCGATATCGCTGACAAATATGATAACATTTCAACAACCTGAGTCAGTAGGGGGAGTGGTCCTGCAGGCGTGAGGTAGGCGTAGACTTCTAAACAACAGCTGACACTCAAAAACTGGGAGGACAGCGTCGGTCTGAGGCTCGTCACAGAGGAGGCGCTCCGGTGAAGTTGTACCCCGCGCAGAGGCAAGTTTATACGCGCTCGGAAAATTCCCAGACGGCACAGAGGTGGATCCTACATAACTGCTCGGGTGGAAGCGGCGGTGCTGTGAGCGGAGAGCCTCCAGCTGCAAGACATGAAATCTTTGTCGAGCGAACGATTGTAGTTAAAAAGGTAAGAGACAAACGGCGTTTGCTGGATTGGCACCCAATGCAAAGACAAACGTCATGTGGAAAATATAACGAGAAAGAAAACCCAGCCTGTCTGCGTGATTTCTAGTTTGTTTTGGGGGGTTTTTTCCCCCCCTTTTAGCTGTGCAGCATTTAATTTGCAGAACAAACCGCACCTGTTTTTTTCTTTCTTTCGTTTTTTACTGTCGCATTAAAAGCAAAATGTACCGTGAGCGCTTTTGACCTCTTTAGCGCATATTTATTATTTTAGTTCTGATTTCTAAATTAATACATTGTTGATCAGTAGTTGCAGAGAATAAAACCAGATGAAACTCAGCTTACAGACGTCTCACTTCGTCTTTTGATGCCATCAGTTGACTGTACATATATCATTGGCACGGTTACATAAATGACAGCGTGTTTATTATAGGGGCAGATACTACACAGTTCCTGTTTGACGTGAAGGTGATTCGTGTTTGCGGACGTTACACGGCAGAAAGTTTAAGGATACTGATTATGTTAAAGGAAGTGGAGTTTGTCTAGTTTAACTTCTAGGATTTTGAGTTGTAAAACCTTAATATTTGTCTTTCTGTCAAATATTGACCTGTTATTGGTCTACTCACAGCTGTTGTCTTTCCCTGTAGTTACTGCTGCTGGCAGAGAAGAGGCTGTTTTGAGTTTTTCTTGCTTTTCAATCAGACCATTGTCCACAAGCAGCTGTTCTTTCAATGTGGGATACAGTCTTAGTGCTTTCGCCAGGCTGAAATCCTCCAGGGTCAGGACCTCACTCATGGCAGCTTTGCTCCTTGGGCTGCTGCTTTTTGCAATGCAGTCCCCGCCAATCCCCTCCAGGCCAGTGGCTGACAGCGACGGGGGGCCACCTTTACCTCCAACCACATCACCCGCTGACAACGGGACCACCAGCCATCCAAATGGGACACTCCAGCAGCTTCCTCATATTCTAATTATTGGCGTGAGGAAGGGAGGAACACGGGCGCTGATTGAGATGCTCAGCCTGCACAGCTCAGTGGCTGCAGCTCAGAACGAGGTGCACTTCTTTGATTGGGAAAGTCACTTTCAGAGGGGCTTGCCTTGGTATCTCAGCCAGATGCCCTACGCTTTCCCCGACCAGCGGACGGTAGAGAAGACGCCAGCCTACTTCACCTCCAGCAAAGTCCCTAAACGCATCCATCAGATGAATCCTGACATCAAGCTGTTGCTTATCCTCAGAGACCCCACAGAGCGGGTGCTCTCGGACTACACCCAGGTCTTTTACAACCGTCTCCAGAAACACAAGCGCTACCAGCCCATTGAATCTGTGCTGGTGAAGGATGATGAGATCAATCTGGGATACAAGGCTCTCAATCGCAGCCTTTATTATGTCCACATGCAAAACTGGCTGCAATACTTCCCACTGGAGAGCATTCATATCGTGGACGGGGATGCGTTGATCAGAGACCCCTTCCCTGAGATGAAAAAGGTGGAGAGGTTCTTAAAGCTGGAGCCTCAAATAAACGCTTCAAATTTTTATTTCAATAAAACTAAAGGATTCTACTGTTTGAGGGACCACGGGCGAGAGCGGTGTTTACATGATTCAAAAGGCAGGGCTCACCCTCACGTGGCTCCTGCCATCCTGCAAAAACTCTATCAGTTCTTTCATGAACCCAACAAGAAGTTCTTTGAGCTGGTGGGTCGAACATTCAACTGGAAATGAACGTCAGAGTGTCCGTAGTTGGTTGTAGAGTTTCTTGGGGAAATGCGTGGTTTTTTTTCCACACTAACAATGTAGACAGAGAGTCAAAGCTAATGTAAAATTAAAGTCAATCTATTTTTGTACTAGTGTGTTTGCTACAGGAGTATGATCCAGCCAAATATCAGGGCAGACTGCATTTTAAGACATGCTTTTAGTGCATGTCTCGTTTTTTCTTTCCTAAACACACGTTCTCTGTATTTCTGTGCTGTTACACACTCACTCTGCTGTTCAGCTCCTCTGAACAAAGACGACTTACTATGACGTTGATAAAGATATTCAGACTGTAGACTGTGATAATGTGTTGCATCAAAATTAGTACTGAGCAGTTTAATATTGTCATACCCTCTTTTTCTCACTTCATATGACATTAATAACGTCTAACTGCATCTTTAGTGCTCCGAAGGACCTTTTATCTGCTGCTATTTTTTTTTTCAGTCACTTTCAGGCAAACGCCACACTGAATATGTATTTGTTCTCCTTGTTGCTCACTTTTCCTCATGTAAGAGTCAAAAATATGCTGTATGCACATCATATATTGCTGATTATGACTGTAATTATTGTTTTTTTTAAAGTGAAGAATTAATAGCATAATAAAGATGCATTTTATTTTTAGCACGTCTGATGCTTTCACTCACATATTGAACTGTTATTAATCATTTATTATGTATTTGTCTGCTGTGTCATTCGTCTGAATGAGTGAAGGAGAGGATTTAAGTTGAGATTTCCTCTTGGCTAACAGGTGTATATATGTGTGCTGCAAAAATGTTTTGTGGATTGTAAATTCCTTAAGATCATTCACGCAAAAAAAAAAAAAAATGCTTTAAACATGCTGGCACATGAACAACAATCAATGGTGGAACTTGACGTTTTCAATCGTAACTGTGTTGAATTTCTTGCTTGGCTACTCTCTGTCTGCTGGAGGGGGCTTCAGTCTTGTTTATGAAGCTAATTTCAGTTTCTCTGGTGTTTTTAATTCTCCAATTATAAACAGCTGCATTCATTTGCAGGACATTGACGTTTACCTTAATAAATTAGGACTACTGTAGCATGAGTGGGCAGGCAGGTGAAGTCAGAATTGAGCACAATCTTAGCCATGAGAAATCAAAAGAGAAGTTGTTTATGCTCAAGGGTGTGATCTTCTTACTCAGTTTTTTAAAGCGGCATGGCATTATTTATTCAAATCGTATTGCTACTTTGAAAACATCAGCAGCACAGTATCGAAGACATTAAGCTCTAAAAATCCACAGTAGCTGTTTCATATTTGAATGTGGCCTAGATTTACTCAGGGGCTTACTGGGACTGCACAGACAGGAGGTTAACCTCAATGCCCCTGAAATGTGGACCACAGCAATATTTATTTCTTGCTTCTTTTGTTTGCCCTCATAGAGCGGGAATAGTATTGCAGTAACATGTGTTTTTGTAGTGTTAGTACTGAGTAAGAAACAGAACAAGTTTGACTACAGGCATCGGGAGGAGGGGGGGAAAGTCAAAAAGAGAGAAACAGAGTGGTGTGTGGTGGAGTCTGATCTCCGCTGTACGATTATCAGACATCAGCATGCGTCATTTGGTGTGTACAGCAATAACACCAGATCTAGATCTAGCACGTTCTGCTGATATTGTTGTTTTGAAGGCTTTAACGCTTTCTAATGGTCCTTTGCAATAGGAACACCTGGAGAAACTTGCAGGAATGCTGTTGAAATTCGTGAACTTAAGAACAAAACAACAGCAATGTCAGCGTCACCTTCCTCTGGGTCGAAGCCGGACTGATGCATTTTCCAGATAGACCCGTTTTCCTCTCCACCTAGCAGCCTGCAAAAGCACTCATTTAAGGAGAATCATGTTGCGAAATACTTGGAAGTAATGTTAAGGTTTTTTTTACCTCTACTAGGGGAAAGTACATTTAGGGCCATTTTGTCTACGCTCTCAGTATCCTACTGCTTTATAATTCTGCTTTCACATAAGCTGACAAGCCATAAATTGAGCTAATAAAATGCATTACATTTGTTTTTGGCAAATTGTCCTACACGGGGAAGCAGCTCTAGCTGTCACTGGTCACTGCTGGCAGTTCCACCAAAGAGGATTTTCACCTCTCAAATACTCAGGAATTAATTTTAAATTAAAAAGCTGAAACCTTAAATAGAGAAAGTGTCCAATAATTTACAAAAAGCTAAAGAAAATCACAATTTGTGTATTGGGATTTAGTTATGTCTCGTTTCCAACATCATCGCATGTCTCCTGAGATTTAAAGGGGGTTGAATCAATTAGAATGAAACTTGCAAGTTAAATACCGTGTATGTTAAATCATCTTACAAACGGTCAGACAGAATATCAGCATGTCAGTTGCTTTTACTTTTGATATCTTGCAGACACCTCTGAACATTATCTTGAGTTATTTTTATTTTTTTAAATGCTGGAGTATTTTTGCATTTATGTGTTAATACTTTTTGTCCTGTTTCCAGGAAAAAGTTAATCTAAAGTTGATCCTGGAAAAACATTTCTGTGACAGCAAAGTTGCCCTAGCCAAAAGTGGTTGCAGTTCCATGGGTAAAATTGCAGGGCAGTAATGAGGCAGATTAATTCATGTCTAATAGCGGTTGAGTCAGACCCTTTCTTCAAAAACAGGCAATATTCACCATGGAAAAAGCAAAAGGCTTGTGTGTGGTTTTCTTAATACAATAAAATATGATTTACAACTGAAATGGTTGTCATCACACAGACACACAACATCCACTTCCCATACACAAAATACAGTAACACCCATCTATTGAAAATATAAAAATCACTTTGATGACATTTATCTATATCCCTGTTTCATAATGTGTTATTTGTGCAGGTCTGTACTCTCACAACCTTTCAGATGTCACCATATAAGCCACTGGTGTATATTTTGCAAAGTACAGAAGGATGTAGTGCAGAAAATGAGAGGTCATGAGCACGGTCTCATCTCGCAGTCCACCCTTTCTTGATCTTCTTTCTGCATGCCAGATTGTTTTTAATCAGTCAGAGAATAAAAGATAAGTCCAGAGAAGACGTCCAGCTGATATTCATGAAAGATACTTTTTTTTTTTTTTGTCAGCAGTTAACTTATGTATTGAATGGACATTCAAACAGCAGTCATTTTAATTTTCAGCTTAACAAACTGAAAAACAAAAAGGGATTAATGTGTTTTTAAAAGAGGTCTCTCTTTTTCTCATGGTACAGTTTTGTTTGTCCAGCGACAGAAAACCTGTTTTATATACCAGCCTTCATCAGGGAGTTGATCAGATTTCATGGACACAAGGGGAATATTCCACTTTCCACACTTGAAGAATGAAGACAATATTCGTATTTTAGTGGTCATTCAGCCCTAAAAAATATTCACTGGAATAATTGAGTGTTTTTGGAGCACTGATGATAATTCCCTTTGAGTTCGTCACTGTTAAAGGTTATAAACTCTGCTTCTCGAAGCACTCAACTGCTTTCTGAAGCTTTCCGAGTTCTTTCTGGTGACAATGCTTTGCGCAAAGACACATATTTTTTCCCGCCGCCTCTCCTTCTGCTTTGCTCATACTCGACATCAGAGTAGCATCTATTAAGAGTTCATGAACGCCCCATTAGTCTAGTCAGCTGTACAGACCTCTAAAGTTTTACAGTCACAGATTTCCCTTAACGTCACCTAATTAATCTCCGCCACACTATTAATTTGCCTCCTCGCCCCACATGCAGTACGAGCGGTAAACCAGCGCTACAAGCAGGATTAATAGCCTTGCCCTCTTCCCAGCAGCTCCCACTGCTCCAGTACTTCCACCATAACGCTATTTGCTGTGGAACTTTCTAGACTAACTTGGAACCAGTCGTCCCCCACCCCACCTCCCACCCCCCCCACAGCCAGCCCACACTAGTTGTTCTTGAAGGGGCCTGTTTCTTCCGCATCACAATCGGCTATTCTAAGGTTTTTCAAAGGATGATGTGATCCGATGGAGCATAGCTTCTTCTGCAGTCTCCAGGGCTGCAGCTCGCTTTAATTGGAATAGATTGTTTGTCCACTCAGTGTGTGAAACTCGGCAGAAATAACACATGCACCCACTCTTTCTCTATTTTCCACAAGAACAGTGGAATGCATACACCCAAGCACACACATACGCACACATGCAGACTTGCATTATGTGCTTGCCAGCCCTGTCTTAAGCTCTGCCTGTTATGTACATACACTTCCTGAACTAAGCATCCAGATTTCATAGAGATATATACAGGAAGCGATTTCCAAACAGCTCATGTTTTAAAGGTCATTTAAGAATTGCTTCTGGTACTTGGAGGGTTTTTTGTTTTTTTTTTCAAAATCTCAAAGTACTTTTCTAACTCACAGAATGAAAAAATAACTCTTCTTCTGCTCGATAAGAAAGCTTTTTAACCTGCTTCCTAAATCGGGTCTTAATTTTAAATATATTTTTAAGCTGAAAATGGACAGATATATATAAAAATTTAAATGAAAATATAAAAGATGCAAGCCAATTCCGGCCAGCTGGATTAAGAAATACAGTCAAAGCATAAGAAATTGGTTTGAAAACTGTTTGAGCTTTTTGAATTAACTTCAAAACAGCTGTAAGTTTTGTTAAATGCCCTTCTGGTTTGTTTTTTTTAATGTTCATAAGGAAAGTAATTATTTTTAGGAAAAACTGATGCTCAGCTCTGAGATTAAAGTGAGACAAATAAATGTGAGGCGTGACAGGTAGAATTAGTAAGTAGCATTTGAGTCTTTGTGAAGAAAAAACAGCAGTATTATGATATGAAAAACAAAATGCCAGACAGAGAGTACTTTTTTCATTTAGTTTTTTTCATTTAACTATATGAAAAGCATTTCTAGGTAGCTTTCACTCAGTGAGATGTGCTCTCCAGCCTGAGGTAATGTTGCTTCCTTTTGAACCAGGTAACCTTGAAATCAGGACACACCAGGCAAATGAAAAGATTCTCAGAAAACTGGGCCTCGTCTTTGTAGTCTCGGCGATCAGCTTTGATTAAAACAACCACAACACAGACAACAGGGAATCAAAGTAATTGTATGCTGATTTATGTCAATTTAGTTCATGATTAAAGAGGGCAACCATGTACTCCATGTTTTTTCAGGCGGTAAACGAGGGATTTCTCTGTGCTGTCATGGAACATCATCAAATGTCAATAGTAACTCTCTTCTCTTGTTAGTATTGACATTTCTACTAAATTTATATTTTAAAGAGTTATTTCACACTGTTGAATGTCATGAAATATACATTAAAAAAAGAGACAAAAACAAGTTAAAACTCTCTGCTTGGAGCTGGGTGGCCCACTTATTCCAGCCCTCAGCTTAAGGTGGGGGCCTGTGACACTTTGCTAATTTACAAAAAAAAAATATGCTGTTTGAGACCCGCCATTCGTGGGAAATAAGGTTTTGTTTTTATTCTCAACTCACCATCTGAGTGGCTGTGATTCAGGAGGTAGAGTGGGTTGTCTACTAATTGGTTGATAGTTTGATGCCTGGTTCATCTAGACAGGGATCAAACTACATCAAAGTATCTTTTGGAAAGACACTGAACCCTGAGTTGCCCCTGCTGCATCCACTAGAGTGTGAGTGTGTGAATGTTAAGTTTTAAAAAGTGCTTAGGCATTGAAACACTTGAATAGGTGAATGTGGCTTTCACTAAGAAGGTGCTTTGAGTGCTCAAATTTAATAGCAAAGTGCTATATGAGTAACAGTCCATTTACTTTACAATTTGTTTTATTTTTTGGCACAATGGTTCAAGGCTTTGACAGCTCTAGAAGCACCAGCATATGGCATTGATTCCATGGGTGCCACTGCCACTCCTCTCTTGTACTTGCATTGCATTGTGAGAATAGAATTACTTGGCAGACGTATAATTAGTTTCCATCTTTGCTTTTTTGTAAAATGAGTTTAGTTTCAGTAGGTTTCCCGAGTTTTGTATTTGCTACTGTAGTTTTTACTTAGGCTAGCTTTTTGTTTTTTTCGTTTGGTTTTCTAACTATTACAACATGGGGGGGTGTTTGTCAGGGATATATTTAATTATTAAAATTTAATAATTATAAGTTCAGAATAGCTATAAGTTCTATGCATAGGACAGATCCTTTGCATTTTTATATTTTTTTGGGGTGGTTTTAGGAATTCACAGCAGTGTTTCCCAAGAGTAATTATTTTATGTTTATGTTTAAAATATTATTAATGTTAACACCTAGTTTTAGTTATTAGTTTATATCAGAGGGTTTCTATATTAAGGGTGTGATTAGTTGCTGATTGAAAAGCTTGTCTAAATGTGCTTGGCTTCCTTCACACAGGGAGTCATCAAATTTGGTTGTTACGCCTGAGTTTTAGCTCATCCAGCTTTAATCAAACAAAACAGCACAGCAGGTACAGGACCACACCCTGTGACAGGCATGGCAGCAAGATTCATGCCAAGGATATTGCATCAAGCATCATGAAGACAACTGCTTGTCCCATCCCCCACCTTTGGCAAGATTATCGAATCTACATTCTGGGCACATGTAGCTGATGGCCCGACCATGTTGCAAACTTCACAAATTTTCTCAGTTGAAATTTTGAGCTTAGTTTAATAAACAAAAGAGAAAAAAGAGAGAAAAAAAACAGGTGAATGAAAGGTAGCATAAAATTATTTTTTGAAAACACTGGTTAGCTTTAAAGTTGTTGAGAAAAATGTTCAGCTAAATGACTAGCTGTAGCTGCAGCTCACAATCACAGCAGGTTTACGATTTAAATGAAGAATGAAGAGAAAATGCATTTCATTTTAATTGCTACTGGGAATATATTTTCCTTTGCCAGCAGGTTATTTTTTTGTTTTGTTTTTATTTTTTAATTTCAAATGAAGCTCCTAGTGCTTTGCATGCATCTGCGGGCTAGCTCCAACCATGATAATCAGTTGGACACTACTGCTACTATGAACAGAGGGGTGAACTACGAAGCCAGGTGACTTTAGTGAACTATGCCGAGATATGTCAACTTTGAAGTTAGGATTTTCTGTGTTAAGAAAGTGGCTGTGTTCACCTGGCTAAATCACCATTGTAACTTGTGTTTAAATATATCATAGCTGTTTCTCAATTCTCAAGGACGCGAGTACGGACTCGCGATTTGTACAATTGGAACGTCAGCATACTTGATGATGTCACAGGTCCGGAGTTTTTACTGCTGTCCCCTCTTAATTTAACTGTGATTAATATGTTATGAAGCTGCACTTTAATCTCAGCCAAACCGTTTTACTCAGGAACAAATAAAACACTGAAATAAACCAAACATTACGATTTAGAAGTTATCTAAGAGATATCATAACCTGAGTAGCGAAAGTTTGAAAACTATGTGCCGGGGGTGCGCTGTTCTCGCCGAGCTAGAATGAGCCTTGACCTCCCGGTCAGCTATCGAGCTGGTGGGTAACAGACGTCTCTGAAAACAAAATTTGAAGTTTACACAGCTACATTCTTGCCTGAAAATAGCTTAAAGGTTTACCGTATATCTTCCAATTATGGCCCCGGCGTTTAAAACGGACAGGGGATTATTGGAAACAGGCCTTTATTCCCTTCTCGGAATTGTCGCGGAAGTGGGGGCTCCCTTGACACTCCCAGAAGCAACGATTGGTGGATTGGATGCCGGCGTGAGTATATAAACCTGAGAATCCTCCCTTAACACAGACAGAGGGGCAGCTGCCTCTCTCAGCTTTGCAGCGCCTCACTCAGTAGCAGGCAGACTGCCACCCCGAGCAGTCCCTCTCTGTCAGAGGGACTTCTGGGTCAAAGGTATATTACTACCCGGCCACTATTGGAGGCCGGCGGCTATTTGGTTTTCAAACCCGGCGCTTATTAGAAACCGGCGTTTAAAAGAGACAGGCGGGTATTGGAAGATATGTGGTATTTTGTGACCCAGAAAGGGTAATATTTAAAAGTTTTTAGCCACGGTTCTCCGCCATTGCCGCGTTTGAGTTTTGGACGAAATACATCCTGGGATATTTAGCTGTACCAAGTCCACACAAGTCACCACCGATGCATGCTCGATAAAACGGGTGGAGCAAAAACACAACACGGGAATTTTTTGCGTTCTCGGCTTGATGCTTTGAATTAAAACAGTACTTGGTCTCCGACTGATGACGTATAACGAGTCCACGAGAACACAAGTACACACAAGTACGCATATTGAGACACAGCTCAAGTTTAAAGTTTCGGAGGGCTAATGTACAGAAGCCATCTTAAAAAAAAAAAGCGGCACTGAGCAGCAAGAAAAATATCAATTTGAATTCAAATGTACAATCAGTCCCAAGATTAATGATTTTCTTCATCATTAATCTTTTGTGCTATTAGCAACAGTCTTGCAGAATACTATAAAAGTGTTTATTTTCTTTAGAGACTTTTAATCACCATTTTCATCAAGTGGCACTCATGGGAATCGTTTTTATGCAGAATAAAGTTCACATGACATTCAGAAACTTCGTATTTAATGTAAACATGCATAGCGCCTGAAGCAGAAGGACTACTGTTGTGATACACATTATGAAGATTTAGGTTTTGTCAAACCAGCAAACGCTAAGACAGCCTGTTTGTGTTGAACATTGTTCATAATATGCCACTCAGGATTGAAAGTGTTAAGGTAGAACAACAGAGAGAGATCCTGTGCTGGCAGGAGTCACAAAAGTAGAAAAAACAGGAAGAGACTGTAGAGCACAGAGACAGATTGACAACCACATGGAGTACAGATGAGGAGAAAGAAAGAGAGAGACAACAATAGTTGATGTTCAAATCAGGTTTTGGCCCAAGAAAGACAGAAGGAAATCTGTGCTGCAACTCAGTGATCTGCACATGTGTCCCTTAATGTGGCTATCATAGGCTGTATGTAAATAGTATACTGATTAGTGAGGTTAGCTGGATCTATCTGCAAAACCAAAAGGCACTCCTTACTCAAATATAGCAACTTGCCAACAATAATATGGAGTTGATTTAGACTTAAAAGTAGTGATTGAGATCAAAAACCCACCAGAAATGCGTTTTCTTAAATTATATTATTAAATTCTGCCTGACTTTGAAACAAGTGGACTTTTGTTGTGCAATTAATATCTAGGTTTGTTGCACATTAACAATTGTAGCAGACATAAAAAATAAAGCAACTTAGTTTCATCTTATGCTGCTGATTTTGCTAGCTAACGTGACAGCTGTTGCTATAGTTTGGAAATTAGGCTAGTGTTAGCCTGCTAGTGAGGGTAACATTCTGCCCTAGTGTTTTGATCATTTCCAGCTATAAAAAGCTGTTAAATATGTATGTACCTGTTGGCTACATAAATAATCTTTTTTGTTGTCACCGGACTCGCCGCTCCTGTGTCAGCGCAGAGCAGGCACACTTTGCTCCGCCTCCCCCCTCTTGTGTTTACATGTTGCGCCGTCACATGACGTGACTTAGACGCACAAAGCAAACAAACAAGCTGGCTCAGGTTCATCAGCACACGTCACGCACAGAGAAAATACAACAGAAGAATGGCAGAGAGGAAGAGGAGCGCCGTGTGGCTGTATTTTCAAGTCCAAAATGAGGCAACAGCAAAATGCAGGATTTGTCAAAAGCTTGTCAGGTATAGTATATACCTTATATATTATAACCTTTGTCCCAATTCTGTCCTGGGTTTTAACTATTTAATAATAAAAAAGGAAACACCACAAAAAACACTTAAGGTCGTGAAAATTAATTGAGCTTTAGCAATTCAATGACGGATCCACCTTATTTATTGAAAAGTATCGTATCGGTATCGGCGATACTGACCCATGTTTACTTGGTATTGGATCAATACCAAAATATGCAGTATCACAGATCACTAAGGCTGTTTCTCAATTGCAAGTACGCGAGTCCGGACTCGCGTTCTCGGCCAGTCCGTACTCCCTCGCGAGTACGGACTGGCCGAGATGTGCATTTGGAACACCAGCGTACTCGATGATGTCACAGGTCATGTGAACGTGACCGGGCTGGTCTCGCGAAATGCATGACGGGTTATTTGGCTCCACCAAGTCCACACAAGTCACCACCGATGCAGGCTCGATAAAATGGGCGAAGCGAGAACACATCCGGGAACTTTTCGCGTTCTCGGCTTGATGCGTACTTTGAATTGGGACAGTACTTGTCTCCGACTGATGACGTATAACGAGTCCGCGAGAACGCAAGTACACACAAGTACGCATATTGAGACACAGCCACGGACTTTCAAAGTAAAACAGGAACTCAGAGACACGATACTGACAGAGTGCAGAGGGAACGCACGGGCAGGGATGACGAAGCATTCAACACAGAACCAAAACTTAAGAACTCAGGGGAACACAACCAGAATTAAACCAAAACATAAGATAACATTAATCAAAACAAGACCACTGACTCATCAAACCATGACAATAATATTCTTTTAAAATGAATATAATTAGCATTATGATCATCTCCCTGCCACCTTTTGAAAATATGTTTCATATGCTAATTGTCAAATATAAAATATCAAGTTCATACTTCAAAGGTTCATATCAAATTGAGTGCGATATTGAATTTTCTAATGTGTTCTATGGACATAAACAAAACAGTTAGACCTGCAGTCTATTAATCAGGAAGATGAGGATCACTGCTGTCCTCCATCCCTGAACTGATTACGTGATATTTCCAAAATGTAGATGTGAAAGTAAACATTTGACTTTAAACGTAACAGGAGTCTGTTATGCAGCGATTTCACTGAGGAAACGCAATCTGATTGCACGGCTGATGCTGGTGACGCGTGTCAATGCATGGTGTTGGTGTAAATTATGGCTGACAGTTATGTGGAATAAATGGTGACACAGGGCTCATGTCAGTGCAACACATTACTTGACAAAGCTTCATGTTTGACGAATGTCCTCATATGTGGATCTCATTTTTCTCAGAAACAAAAATCAGGTCATTCTTTGTTTCTACATTCATCAGGTCCCAATCAGCCCAAATAGCAAAGAGAAATTAAAAAAATTAAAAATTCCTTAACCTCTTAGGAGGTTAAGGAATCTGCTTCAGGAGTGGTTTTTTGTGCATAATGACTGGATGAGCAGCTTGCAAATATGGCTGATAGTTTGAAAACAAGTGAAGAGGAGGAGGAGGTCAGCCAGTGAAGTAAAAAAGAGGGAGCGTGCATTCAACTTAAAAGCTGACAGAAAAGGAAAAGTTGCGCAATTTACTAACTTATGGAGCTAATTGTATGTAGTTTTATAAGGTATTAATACAATAATGATAATATTTATTGAGTTATGTTAATACATATTAATGGGGGACTAAAGTACAACTTTAGCAGTTTTTGAGGATTTGTAATCCTTTCAATTACCACCAAATCCATGTTATCAATATTATGGTCATTAGGTAAGTCAGTAATATTCCTCTTTAGACAACCTCATGATAGACATGAACTTATTCTTATACTTTTTATATTTGTCTTTTTTCTGTCTTTAGTGTTTTACATTTGATACATTCCCTGTATACAGTATTTTTCTTTTCACAAGCATTTTGCAATCCCTTTGTGGTCCATGGATTAAATATATAATCTGTTTTTCTGTATTGGCTAATTGGACAATAGTTTTTTGCTGTTTTCTTTGTATTATTGTAGGGTCCTTACCTTACAATATAAAGCGCCTTGAGGCAAATGTTGCTATGATTTGGCTCTAAATAAAATTGAATAACACTGAAAATTGAGCCTCACGCTGATAAACTCCTATGGGTTTATTTTGCACGTCTGACCTAAAATAAAGTCTCCACCGATGCAAATGACTGGTTAGTTTTATTTTCATCCATCAGATGAAACTACATGCGGTGGAATCCATTCTTTCCTTGATTCATGCAAACATTATTGCTGCTGTCTGCAACAGAAGCTCAAAAACAGACTATTCTCAGTCATATGCTGATTAATTGGCAAGACCCGTGGTGAGTTTGGCCACAGAGCTCAATTTAAACTTCAACAGCACCTGTTTGTGAAATGACTCCTGTTAATCCAGATGTTGTTTTGCATACTTAATGGGTTGGCTTTGGTAATGCGGTTTCCTTCTGACGATTGTTTCATGTACACCCTGGTGGAGAATCACTACTTCTGTGGCACCGACACCTTACTGAATCTTTAGGGGTTACTTTGCCTTACTTGTAGGCGAGCACCAGACAGGCTTCTAGAGCTATTCTTAAATTCCATTTCTTAATAGCATTTCACTCGGATGAAATTGCGAGCTAGGAGCACTTACACATCCTTTTATAGCCTTCCCCTGCTTTGTAGGCATCAATTAGCTTCATTTTCCGATCCTCAGTCTGCTGCATAGAAGAGAACATAGCTGAGTATTACCACAAGCTTTGATAAGTCAGATAGTTTAGCAGCTCGCAAGTCAGTAAAAAAATGTCAAATGTTTAAATTTTTACTCTTTAATCTTTTTGTGCTGCTTGGGTTTTTTTGTACTTGTAACATAGAAAAAAAATGAATGATTTCCTAATTTATATCCCCTATGAAGTTTTATATTGGCAGTATTGATATTACATATTGGTTTTAGGGCTGGGCAAAACGATTATTTTCCGAATCGATTAATTTTTCGATGCATCGATTAATCTAATGATATATGTTACTGCTAAGCAGCTTAAATTAGTTTTGCATTTACGGAGGTTGGGTGTTTATCTCTGAGTGTATGTCTACGTGGG
>VURO01011617.1:9981-68332 GCA_015108175.1 Pelvicachromis taeniatus
ACGCCCCACCCCCACCCCCCCCCCCCCCCCCCCCCTCCTCCCCTTTCTTTTGTACATCATACAGAGCTAAGAGTATCTGAACCCCAAATTTTAAAGGAATCCAAACCATGAGCTTGGGGCTCACTAGGATTAATTGACACATGCAAATACCTAAATATTTGACATTTTTCGCCATGTTGAATATTATTATCCAACGTTATAATAGCATACAGCAATGTGCACAAGTCTTGAGTCACCCCTTCATTTCTTTATAATTTGCTAGAAACATTGGAAAACATCTGCAACGTCTTCTTGAATGTTGCCGACCTTTTGACCCCAAACAACAGGTAGTTTTGCATAGTGGATCAAAATCTGATGACACTTTTCTGCACTGATAATTCCATCAATTTTGTTAAGATGCCCAATCCAGCCACTAACCATGACAGAGACTGGCTGTACCTAATACTTTTGTACTCCTCTTGCGACCTCCAAAACTGGACTGGAAACAAAACTTCAAATTTGAATTCATCACTCCATAAGACCTGTTGCTCCAGATTTTCAGTCCAGCCATACCTCACCTTCTTCCTCTTTCCCTTCCTTAAGATTTCCTTTTTGACAGCCACACTTCCACTGAGATTGTTTCTGATTAGGCTTCATTAGAACAGGAGATAGATCAGCTGAGAGGCCAGATGCATCTCTTAGGTCCAGTGTCAGGATATGACTTTCAGATACTGTTCATCCAATGTAGATAGGTTTTTGGGTTTACTAGTTCTTCTTTTGCCCCTTACATGTCCAATGTCCTCAACTTTTATAGAGAAACACTGCACAGCATCCTGAGAAATGCCAAGTTTTAGGTTAACAGCTATTTAGGTGAAGAAGTTACTGTTTTATGCCCGTCAAACTGTATTATCTCTGGCATTTGTAATAGATTCAGCTAACAAACGATGTGCTTTGTCACAGCTACAAGTGACTAAGTACTTAAAGATACAAATTAAACTGGTTTGTTGATAAGTTGTCTGTTTTGTGCAGACACAGCACCGGTTTATCCCTTGAGTTCGGTGCTCTTTTTAATGCTTGAATGATTCATAGCTCAGCATTAAGTGGTTCAAAGAACAACAACAAAACCTTCCTCTGAAAATAGTCAGGTACAATACCGGGACTGAAAATGAGTGAAAAACCAGCCAATGTCCAAGAGAGAAAGACACTTTTTTTTTTTTTTTGAAAGACCTTCAGAAAATGTTGGTAACTAGTGATCAAGACCACTTTCAAAAATTAAAAAGAAGCTTTGCGCCACGGGAGCAAAAGATAAAGAAATGAGGGGTGACTTAAGACCTTTGCACAGCACTGTACATATGACAGAAGATAAAGAATACAATGATAGGTTAACTTTAAATCCAGGAGCCCAGAATGTAATGCACTCATAAATGTCATTTATATCTGATAAGAAATGGTTCAGGACAATGATATGCCTTTGCCAAACAGAAGGGAAGTCAAATGGATTTTGATTCCACTCCAAATCATTCAGTAGCTTTCCACTAATGTAACTTGATCAGAGCACTCTCAAACCCGAGCCTTGTGAAATGACAGTTGAGATTAATTTTGTCAGCCTTGTAATCGCGCCTTATTGATGTGTTTCCTGTGAAATGACACATCGGAAAGAGCATCTTCAGCCACGGGGCAACTGTGTTTCATAGAGTAGTCATGGGTGGACATTTGATGTTGACCTCTTGATCGCACACCTTCATATCATCAGGCAGGCACGCACACACACTCACAGGTAATGCTCTATTATGCTGATTTATTGAAGGTTAATTTAATCACTCTTGTAATACCTGACCAGAGGGTGTTCTTACCCGTGAAAAACCCAAGTAGAAGGAAAAAAAGGAGGAAAACATGACAACAAATCAAAAAGTGATTTCATGAAGGTGGCACTAGAGACAGGCCAATCCATCAGAAGGGTGGCAGAGTGTGGACGTGTTGCCACGCGTGGTGCCAGGCGAGGTGCCAGGCGGTCCAAGGCACATCCTCCATGCCAGAGCCCCGAGGCTGAGTGTCCTCGTCACAAGGACAGAGAGGTCGTTAGGACCAACTGCACTAAATCATATACCTCCTCCCACCCACTGTCGTGGCCAACGAAGCAGGTTGATGCAAAAATACTGGGAGAGGCAAAGCAGCTACTGGTGGAATCCGCTGGTTTGTTACAACTAATGCACATCATACCCTCTTATTCCAATTGATACAGTGATATATGATCTTGTTATGACACTTCCCCTGCTTTTGAGAGCACCCCAATGTCAACAAGGCTTTACACCCAGTGAATGATTCCTCCTAAATGCATTTTAGAGTTTTGCACAAATACATTTTCAGAGCTAAGTAAACAATGCGGGCCATTATCTAGATGTATTGTTTATGCATTTTGAGCTCCGTGGCTTGGATGAGCAAGTGAGCGAGAGAGCAGTGAAGAGAGGGAAGGAGAGACAAAGAAGGAGCGAGAGAGAGAGAGAGAGAGAGATTCTCCAAAACACATCAGTTCTGTGAGCAGCACTGGCAGATTTTCCATTCAGTCAGCATTTTTCTTTACATGCTGAACAGATAGCTAAAGGTACCACTTAATGTGATGGGAGACAGGATCTAATGGATTGATACACAGGTTTTGACATGCTATTTGAGCATGGAGCTCGCTATAATTGGTCATGTCATTGTGCATTAAACTAACAATATATAGAGTACTGCCCTGAGACGAGTGTCTTTAGCAAATCTGTCAGATATCACACCAAAATACCTCTGACAGCTATCTCAGGCAATGCCAGAACACTGCAACACAGCGGCATGAAAACTTGCACCCACTAAAGAAGGCACATTTGGAAATCCAGACACCTCAAACTCACCTCTTTGTCTCTTTAAATGTTGTCTGCTTTCCAATCTCTGTACCGCTCGCTTTCATAATGGTAGCATTTTGTGGATAACTCAAACCTGTTATATACTGTGACTTTCTTGAGGTCCTTTTTGCACAAATTTTGGCAGGCCAATGACCTCTATATTGCTTGTGTGACTCCTCCCATACATTAGCGACACGGATTAGAGGTCCAAGGTGAAGCCAACTCTACCCATGACTCCTGCGCTGCTGTCAGAAGACATTGTATCATCTTTGGTGTGGAGGCTATTTGAATTGGCAACACTTCGTACATTGTCTTCCGTCTCATCACGCAAGGAGCTGATGGAGTGGGGAGCTGGTTTGTAGCCAGCAACATCACATACGATGTCAGGCCAAAAACACCTAGACAAAAACGATTTTCTCGTCCTTTAAATAATTTTATCTTCGTGACCTGTTGATATTTTAACATTTTCTCTGATTAAAGTGAACACGAAGAAGGCTGGCTTTTTTTCTTATTGAAATTGCAATTTACGAATTTCCAGAAACACTTGGAATACTTGCGCATAGCATTGCGTCTTGGATCAGTTTAACTATTCATGCACACTGAGACAGGAGTGATATATATCACTGTGCTCTAAAGACATCCACCACTGTTTTGGCAGCCATTTTGTTTTCCTAAATACATAGTTTCTCCTTCTCAGCTGTCTGTCTGCTGGCACTGTCAGCCACTCTTGTGTGATTGGTCTGATGGTCTTGATGCTCATCACTCTGTCAGGCTAGGCTCGCCTTTCATTAGTCTGGGCCCCTCCATCCGCCACACTCACACAAATCACATTGACATCCAAACTCCTCAGATCCACAGAGCAATTTAACTGATATTCATTAGAGGGATGACAAGAGCTGATGGGAGATCTGTGGAGTGGAGGAGTGGGGGGACTCATTGTCCTCCTATCCTATCCCTGTCCTGTCCGCCTCCTTCCTTCCCCCTTCACTGCTGACTTTGTTTTAGGAGCATCGAGGCGCATCGGCGTCTGTAACTACCCAACCCTCAAGGAAAGTCAAGACAAAAGAACAATGGATAACACATCTAATCTCCTCTTTATTATTGCAGAAAAATACAACTGAGAGGAGGTTTGTGTTCTTCATTCTAAATAATTGGCTTTAGTAAATCTGCTCCTTCTACATTGCTCTCAAGCAGCCACTATAATGCTCATTCAAGCAGAAGTCCAATCATTTAGCCTTCTCCCTCCAGCCCCTCATTAACCCCCAAAGTGTCAACCATCTCATTAATGTCCCCAACCATCCTCACCCCAAGTCCATCACTAAGCCTTAAGCATTATCAACACATACAGTGGTGAAAAAAAATTGATCACGTCTGAGAGGTAATTTTATATCTGCGAGGACTCGGTAAGCTCTGGAAACTCACAAGATATTCAATAAGGCCGCTCAGCCTTTTTCATTTGCATTATCAATGGCTACCGGCCCGAATCCCATCTTTCAATTATCATCCTTTGTTAAGGGCTTTATTCTGCTTGTCAGATGTGAGTCATCGCTGGGTTCTCCCACAACGTTTCACCAATGTATCCTAAACGTCAGAGGGCTGGGAGCAAGTCTGAGGCGGTAATGAGTTTGTGTGAGAAGACGGGGTCAGGACACAGTGTGTGTGTGTTAATTAATCTGTTCCCGGGTGGGAGGAACTGAAGCGAGATGATGAGATTTAAGAGAGTAAATGGGTGTGCTGCACTCGAGCTGTCCTCTGTTGAGTGAACGAGCAGGGTTAGAGGCTGGGCAAATGGCCGTCGTCATAGTAACCATATAACTTCCCCAGCCCTGAGTCACTTAGTCAGTCAGTCATGACAAGCAAAGGTGGGAACATCAAACACAAAGAACACGATGTCCCCAGGCGTCTTCGAGTAAGACTAAGGTAGCTGGTCAAAAATTGAAAAAGTAAATATGAGTGTTCGAGTGTGCGCGGGCGTGTGTGCGTGCGCGCGCCTTCATCATGCCTGCTGAAAAATATATAAAAAAAAACAACACTCTCATTATATGGCACTGAGCCTGAATTGTGACTACTCTGATAGCATCAACACCTGCCAGTAATATTGTTAGATCCAAAAGCCTGCTTTGAGGGAATAGCACCTGTCTGTGCATTCTGCACCACTGTCAACTTGTCTCAGTGTGCGTATATAGGATCTGCTTTATTTTTTTCAAGGGACAGTCTTGGAGTCCAGGTGTGTGCCAGATCTGCTGTCTATGCCCAGGGCTCCTGATGGCATCCAAGCCCCCGTGGTAATCAGCCCACTCTGCCTGCTGTTGCAGCTCGCCTGCCTCCTCCTCCTCCAGTGGCTCGTTTCAGAAACATCTGGTGGTTTACATGCAGCACACACCACCTGCCAGACGCCTTGCAGGCAGTGGCACCGCTTGCACCTCTACAGTCCGCTCCACAACAACGCAACAACATAGAAATCACAGCGAACACTTGATAAATTGTGATTGTGGAGACAACTGCACTGGAAAATGTTGAGTTTTAAAGTTCTATTTTGTGCATCTGCAGCTGATGTGTAAAAGCTTACTCAAAGTGGGACAAAAGAGGGGAGGGTTGAGATTCTCTTTCTGGTAATCGGAACATTAAGACGAACATTTGGCCAATACTGTGACGTTTGTCTTCATTAAATGCGCCCTGATCAACAAATGTAAAAGAACACAATGTATTTTTGCAGCAATTAATTTGATTTAATCATAGAAGCACAAGGCATTAACATATCTGTATTGGGTTTTTTTTTTTTATCAAATAACATTTATAAAACTATTGTGCAAAACAGTGTCCTTTTTAATCTTCTTCAAAGGCTCTGCACCAGTGGATAGTCATAGTCCTCTTAAATTAGGAAATATAACAAGTATGCATAATTTAAACAGCAAATCATAAGCTTACACACTATATGTACATTTTTACACAGACCTGGATTTTAAGTGCCCCTTAATCAGCGATAAAGAACAAGGCAGCTTTTACAATCAGCAAGAAAACAAGACTGCACAGAGAAAACTATAAAACAAGCAATGAACTTCTGCTGTTTGGCAGATTCTTTAAAGGAGCTTTCCCAGGCATTTGGCTGTTTTAATGTGTTGATGACCAGTTTGGAAGGGCATTTTAAGATCTAGACAGGATAGGACTGTACAAATGTAACAGTAAAACATGCAGTCTACCAGCAAACCAAAAGCAAACTCACAAAAATACAAAATAAATACAATAAAATTAGTACATTTCAAGTCAACAGTTGACTCTGGAGTCAAAAGATTCACCGAAATAATCGCGAAATAATCCGTCTCACAAAGGTGAACACAGACCGAGGGAGCTGAATAGCTTTGACCTACAGTTTATTTTAAAGTGAAATAAATGTCTTTTGAAATACGGAGAAATCAGAAACGTGTATCGGCTGAATAGATGTAAACACCTTGTGCTGAAATTTTTAACAGTAGTTCATGGCAACTTTGTGCATTACCACACTTTTCGAATATTTTGTTTTTCATTTTATCTTATTTAACAGTCTGCCATTCTACATATGCTTTACAGTATTTCTACTGCTAAGAGGGATTTAACATTTCTCCGTTTCACACACGTATAGCAGATGGTCCTCTGGAGACTTCCCGTGGCTCTTGCTGAGGTGAAGCTTGATGGCATGCTTAGTGGCAAACTTACGGACACAGAGCTGGCAGCGATAAACTCCCCCGTTACTACTGCAGTCATCTTGCGACTGTGGAGGAAGAAAGGACTCCAGGGGCACTACTTTCTCAGTGAGAGTCTGAGAGTCCCTGACAGTCTGTTTGGGAGACAGCTTGGCCAGGTCCCTGATTCTGAACCCCAAGTGGGCTTCCAGGTGGCATACGTAAGCTGCTGGGGTTCGAATCTGCGAGGCACAGTCACTGCAGAAGAATATAGGTTGACCGGAATCTAGGTTCTTGAGGAACTTCGTTCTGCCCGTTCTCCGTAGCTGGTACTTCACGTTGGCCAGCCAGTGGCTGATGGTGGTCATGGACAGACCCGTGAAACGAGATATGTGCATTCTTTCTTGTGGGCTGAGGTCATTAATGATATATTTCCCCTCTGACGTTTGCCTCAAGCTTGAGGCAAACTGGGCCTGCAGAAGAAGCAGGTGCTGTGGGTTCCAGTTGGAGTGACGACCCTTTCGTTTGTGGCCATGCAGGGACACGTCGTCATCGTCGTGGGTTGAGCCCACAACTTCAGTTTTATCCGTCACACGTGGGCGTGAAGCCGACTTTGTGACATGGTGGGATTGTGTAAGGTTTCTCAGCATGTCTGAGATATCTGACAATGCATTTTCATGTAGAGGGCTGCTGGATGTGTATGGCGAGACCACCGTTAGCTTGGCAGGAGTAACAAGAGAGATGGGGGAGACTGAGGAGGCTGTGGATGATGGCGTTAGAGGAGCTGAGTTTACAGAGTCCCCTCTGTCGCCTTTCCCTTTTGTAAGGTCCATGGGTTGGTCGTCATTTGGCTGGCAAAAGCTATTGTTATTAGCTACACTTTCTTGCTTTTTGGTCTGTGATGGAGGAGCAGCCACAGCAGCCTTCTCAGCCATGCTCTGGCTGAGCCTAGAGAGGAGACTCAAGGGATCTTGGTTTGGCAAAGAGGGCTTGGCTGCTTTCCCCAAATGAATGTTCATTACTGACTGAAGAGCACTTAGAGGGTTGACAAAGGGCTGCTCTGGAGGAGTGTGACCAGTGATAATGGCGGTGCTGCATCTCAGTGAGGAGGCAAACGGGGATTTCACTGCTACTTCTCTCTTGGGTTCGGTTGCTGGAGATGCTCTGTCACCATGGCTTCCCCTGTCGCTATTGGTTGGGGTAACTTCCCTCCATTCCCGAGGCGAGTCTGCATCGCCTCCCTTGTGTGATTCTCCAGCCTCACTACTGCAGGGGGAGTACTGGCTCTCCCTCTTTGGAGATAACTGCTTAACTCTTTGTTCTACTTTTGCTACCTTTTCAGTCACTTTTTTCACTAAGTCTTCCATTGCCTGAAAGTTGTTGCTGGGAAAAAGTGATGACTGACTAAGTGGTGGGGAAATGAGGGGCTGGTTCTTGGCAAGGGAGGAAGGCGCTCCATCACCTCCATTGAACAAGAACTTCATTTGTGAATTCTTTTCCATGCTTCCTTGCTTAAGGGCACCAGGGAACTGGTAGGCAGCATGGATGCTAGGATAGCCTCCCCAGCTTGGATTGCCACTCTGTGCCTTATTGATGGCTGATGTCACAGTGTTTTCCAGTGATTTCAGAATATCCAATCCCCCTTTGGGGCTTTCTTTCAGGTCCTCTTCGGTAAGGTAGTTATATTTTGAAATGTCGTATTTTTCCTCCCTCTCAGTATCTTCCTCCTTACTAACAGTAACTGCAATTTGCTTTTCATTTCCTAATGCCTCCTGCTTAGTGCATTCCTCCTCAACCTCCTCTTTCTTGATCTCTTTGAGAGGAGGGGAGGTGGCCGGGGGAGTTGTGGTAAGTTGAGTTTGAAGAGGTGGAGGGGAGAAGGTAGAGGGTGCAAGAGGTACAGACTGGACCCTCTGTTCTGTAGGTGTGGTAACTCTCCTGGGATTGGGGGAGGTAGCTTCGGGAAGTGTTTTGATTCTCTTTCCCACAGAGCTGGTCACCCTTAGGAAGTGTCCTGTCACCATCATGTGGGTCCTCAGCTCTTGGAGTGTATTATGGGAACTCCCACACTCCATACACTTGAGGATCTGGAATTTGTTGGATTCAAATTGCCAAGCATAGCTAGCACCGTTCTGGTGTCCATAGCGGTTATTTGGGGTGGTGTATGGGCTGGAGGAAGGTTTCTGTGAGGGCTCACTAAGTTCTCCTTGTAGGTGTTTAGCTTTAGGGGTTCCTTCTCTAGAGCGTGGTGTAGCACTGAGGTCTAACCCCACAAGTCCCCGTTTCTTTGAAGACATCATTTTGGCTGCCACAGGTGCCATGGGCTCCTTCAAAGGCACTTTCTGGTAGTGTTTGGTCTTGATCATGTGGACACTGAGGTCCTGGAGGGATTCAAAGGAATGGCCACAATACATGCATTTCAAAACTTTCTGGGCATCTTCTTTTCCCTCCATCTCCAACAGGGACCGCTTACGTGGTTTAGACCAGCGCTTCGCGCCACTGCCTGCCTTGTCCTGGTTGTCATCACGGTAGTGGCCTGTATCATTCATGTGAACTGTCAGCTCCACCAGAGTGTCATAAGCAGCGCTACAGCCCTTACAACGGAATTTACTGGCCCCAGTAAAGATTGAGCCAAAAAGCTTTGGGTTTTGCCTGTGGAGCTGGACTGTACTAAAGAGGCTGGGCTCTGACTGAGCAGGGTGACGGCTCTGTGGAGGATGCTGTTGTAGTGTCTTTGCCACTGCAGTTTGGTGCCAGTCATAGCTACCACTGCTACAGCTACTACTGCTACTGGTGCTGTTACTGCGAGCTGGTTTCTCTGCAGAAGTCGAAGACTGTGCCTGTAGAGGTGTGGAGTTAAAATTTAGTGGTGACCACAAGGGGCTGGTGAGAAAGCTGGAGTAGATAGCCTTCATTTGTTCTAACGTGTCCATGCCTATGGGAGGCGTCTTGCTGTCAGCATTCATAGATGCTGTGACAACGCTGCCCTCAACTTTTCTGGAGGGGCTCTCGAAGTCTGAAAGACGGTCACTAGTCTCACTCACATGTGACTCACTGTCCATCTCTTGTCCTGAGAGCTCTGTGGTCTCAGCTGATTCCTGGTCACATGTCTGCTCCTTGGCAGTCTCTACACTTTGCTCCACAAACTCATCTTTCATGGGAAGGTCATCCGGAGGGGTTGAGGGCAGGTCGTCCGGTTCTGCTTCCTCATCCTCCACATGGGGCTCTGTCAGCTCCTCAGGAGAATAAGCTGCAAGGAGAATGGAGACAAAGAGAGAAGGAAAGAGATGAGTTAAATTGCAGGGAGTGAACACGCTATGTTAGAATAACTGGAGAAAAAGTTTCCTTGCTATGTGTGCCCGAGGACTCCCAGGGATAAATGAGCCATCTGTGTGGGAGCCTTTAAAGCTGAGCTGAGAAATTACAGTCATCCCATTTCACCTCATCAACCGTTGAGGTGTTATTTTCCTCTAGGCGAGCCTGTATTTATATACTACCCCAGCCACACGGAACTTATGCCTCCCCTCTTTTCACTCCTTCTATTGGAGGAAAACAAAAAAGAAATATCTTGGCAAAAACATAATGCACCATTTTATTTATCTCAGGGCGCAACAGCTTGAAATGAAAACTAAATCTGAAATTAATGAAGCCCAATCTCACTGTGGCATTCTCCTCTGGGGTAATAAATGAGTTGGATCAACCTCCATCTGTCAGTTAATATGTCTGACGCCTCTTCATCTGCCTCTTCTCTGATTACACACACATACATACTGACACACACGCACACAGGCAAAGAGCATGTCTTCAAGAATTTCAAGAAAGGGATGTCAAAATTTTGTTGATGAAATGTAGATATGTTGAATAGACACCACACAGTTTCATCTGCACTAAAGTAACTCCACTATTTTTTTTTTTGATACGACAGATAATCAGTACTCCTTGTTCAAACTATATACCAAAACACCCAATGAGTGTTAAATATCAAATATAAGACATTTTTAAGCAAACAAAGAAATGTGCATAATAAAGGAAGGAATATAATTAGAATCAAGAGAAGCAGGAATAAAGAGAATGAGGCGAGACTGAGGATGGCTGACACGATAGCGATGCATAAGTGACCTGTCACTTTGCACGGTGGCATCTGCAGCTCACATTGAGAGCGATGAAAGTAGATGCGTTGGTGTGTGTGTGTATATGTACCACTGCATCCCCCATCCCTCCACACACACAACCACTATGTCTTTCGTGATGATGAGTCTACCCACCTAGCGCCAACTCACCCAGCACACGCCCCCTTTTCCGCAGTGTCACTGAGCCCCTGCTCCCTCGCTTCCTGACCACCTCACTCACAAAACCACTCAACTTAAGGAAAAACAAATACTCTCAGAAAATAGTGGATGGCCTGTGGACAGGTCCGAGGCCATTTGGACAATATTGTAAACCAAGACAAATACTACGGCAAGAACCTTTAGGTATAGACTAAACGGTTTGAGCACTCACACACAGTCGAGTCCATGTGTGTGGACACACACACACACACACACACACACACACACACACACACACGCGCTGTGACTAAATCCTTCATTCCCCCCACCTCCCCATGCACTCACATCCAGTCTAAACAAAAATGTCATAGCTGAAATAACTCTCATTTCCAGTGCTAACAGCCAATCTCTAGGCAGCCATGCGGCTGGCGCTGGTCTGATTTGGGCCCTGGGGGCACAGTCAGCAGGAAGCCCAACTGAGAGGCCAGCCTAATGGAGACCTGGCAGGTGCGGCCCACTCTTCGTCCTCCCGGAGATTTGGTTTGTCACTGGGTATCCATTACCTGCCATTCTCCGCTGATAGGCCCCGACAGCCCTGATCAAAAGATGTCGTTGGGCCCCAGTCCGCTTGGCAGTCAGTGGCATGTCGTTTGTAAAAAGGGCCAAGCAGGGTGTAAATAAAATGACATGATCACTTCCCCGGCCCCTCATGTTCTGGACACAATTATGATAATGTGGACGTTGAAGGGGAGGGAGGGGTTTGGGAGGGTGGTGAAGTGGGTGAGGAGGTAAATTGCTCACCCTCAGGAAAACATGCAAGAGAGATATCTCTGTACAACCGGTGCTGAAGTGGCTTCCACATCCTTTTTTTATTTTACTTTTGGAAGGTCACGTCTGATTCTGATTTAAACGACTAAAACCAGCCAGAACGAGGTCGTTAAAACATTTGCGTATTGACTAGCTGCTTCGCGCGCGTCTCACGACCAAGTCGTCATGTCGCCTTTCTCACCCTTCAACACAAAACCATTCCAAGCATTTCTTCACATCGTCTGGATATTTCAACAAACTGTTGCTTTAACAAAATTTTATATCTACATCACACCACTGCATTTGTAAGCCTTCCCAGGTCCCTGTCTATTTCTTAACCTGGTAGTAAATGTTTTACATTTTGTACTAATAGAGCTCCAGCCCTATGGTTTATTGTTCATTTGTCATGAAGCCTAGAAAGCACTGAAAGGGGGAGTGAAGTCCAAAAGGACCAGCTATAAAAACCTATAGAGTCAAACCATGCTCCCAGGCAATTTAAAATGCAAAACAAAAACCATTATGTCTGAGCACTATCTGTTAATTTAATCCCCAATGACTGATAATCCATCACACAGGGCGACAACCACATCCAATTATTCTCCCTGCCTTGACTGACAACAGAGGTGATTTATCAAGCTAATAAAAGGTGATGGGAGTATAGAGGCTCCCTTAGAATAAATTATGAATATTATGAATACAACAATACTCTTGAATGCAGTCTTAACTAATATCAGAGCATATGGTGTAAGGCCAATGTATGAATTTTCCTAGTGTGTGCGTTGGTGTGAGAAGCAGAGGAAAAAAAAAAAGGAGATTGCGTGTGTGTTCATGTAATGATAAACTGAGCTGAAGCCATGTGGGGGAAAGACAAGAATCATTAGGTTCTATGAATGATTCCTTTAGGGAGGGGAAATGGGGTGGAGGGGTTAAGAGGGGTAGGAGGTGCACATTCACACACTCAACATCTCAGTCACAGCTCACACAGAAATAGCAATAACGGCTTCACACAAACACACAAACTGCAGAAAATCTAACTCTCGCGAGCCGAAACACACATTTTACCTAATGTAAAAATACACAACCTCAAATACGCTCTCGCATAATTACAAACACAGCTACTCGGTCGGTTATGACACGTGCACCCCCCCCCCCTCAACAAACACAAACACACACTTGTACACGCATGTAGATGCAAGCGATGAGGAAAGACAGTGACATCTTGGCATGCAGGAGGCATTCCTGTGGAGTATCATTTTCATAAACATAAGGGCCGCAGACGAGGAGGGAGAGATCATCTGATAGAAATACTGCAGTGCTGCTCTGACGATCAGGAACAACAGAGAGGGCAGGGACAGGGGGGTGATTAAGCAGGAAGGTGCTGTGGCTGCCTCTAAAGCTGAGGCTTTAAGTGTCTCTTTCTGTCTGTCTCTTTCCTCTTGTCCTTTGGGTTTTCTCGCCTCAAGTGCGGTTGAAAACATTGTTTTTGATGCTATGTTTTAAACAGTCTTTGTATGCATAAGGAAAATACGGCGCGTGTTCCTGAAAAAAAAAAAAAATGCTGCAATTTTACATTTGCAAAAGGAAGAAACACTCAGTAGCCTGCACAATTAAGTATTTATTAGCAAATGTAAATTTGTGAAAAGCACAAATAGGTTTTCGTCGAGCAACAAATTTATCTAGACCCCTTTCTTAAGTTACCCCCTTGATGACCAAAGGGAGTGTCTGTGATCTGGTTTTCACAGCTGGGGAAACAGTCTGGGAGCCGGATCACACCAAACACAAGCAGGGTAAACAGGATGTGTCATTAAAACCTCTACCTGTGTCTGACCCTTATACTCAAATGACTGCCTCGTCAAGAACACAACCTTGCTGGAGGCATCGTAGGAGAGTCCTTAAGCGGTCATCATGAGTACAATATTTTATTTGTCGGGTTTTTCTGCGCTAAAAAAAAAAAAAAAAGGACACTGCGTGTATAACAGATGGCTGTAAACTGCAGTACAAAAGCACGGCGTCTTCATTCCTTTTCCTAAAATTATTGTGCAAAACTACTGCTATTAGTAATAATGTGTAAAATGTTTTTAGTTACGCCACAAACGAACGTATTGCAGAGTGTAAATCCAGTGTGTACATTATATTGTATTATTTAAATGCAGAGTAAAATATATAACCTTAACATTTTTGGGAAAGTAAAATGGGAATCGATACTGCTGAAGGAGCATAGTTTGTGTGGGTTTTATAGTTTGATCACCTTCAGTGCACAAAGACACAACCGGGATCCAGGGAGGGAGCAGGAAGTTGTCCACATGAGTGGTCTCTAATAGTTTACTGTAAAAGAAAAGTGCTACGGTGTTATTCAAAAGGCTACAACAAAAGGCTAAAAGTAGCTTCCGATACAAGAAAGTGAAGCTCTGCGAGGAGAGGGTTAATCTGTACGAAAACATGGCGTGTGTGTCTTGACATGTGTACAATATTTTAGCTGGAACTTGACATCCTTAAACCAACACGGACCCTCAGCGGGGGGCTCTTACCAACAGGAAAAACCTCCAGCACATTAAAGAACAGGAAATAACCTTCAAAAAACCCTAACAAACCGCTGCTTTCTACTCAAGTTTTGCAAGTGATCTAAACCTCTTTCATAGATTAGAATAATTTAGTCTAAAACAGCCCCATTCTGTCAAAATAGCAGCAGATCAGGAACATACCTAAAATGCCTTTCTCTTGTACACATTTGTCAAAGTAACACACTCAATCAAACTTAGTTCTCGTACTCTTTTCCCTTTGATCCTCACAAGCTGGCTGAAAGTCCCACGAGAAAAAAAAATAAAAAAATGAAACAGGTGATGTGTGATTATTTTAAAAATTAACAAGCTCTGACATAAGTCGCTTTTTCAGATATGACCGTAGAAGACTATCTTGTGCTCCTCTCTTTTTGTAGGTTTTTAATACATTGCTCTGCTGCCTCATTGTCCTTATACAAGCTATCGTGTTACAGGCAATCGTGGATGTCTTTGTCATTTTTTATTTGTGTGTGTTCTCTACCCCCTGATGGCATTGTGAATACATTGTGTCCGCCGATTGTAGTGCAGGATGTGTGATATGGGAGATGGGAAAAACAGAGAGATCATTCTGGCCCCAGGCAAAGCTTAGGGCTGAACCTTGTCAATGTGCATGGTAAGAGGAGGGAGAGAGAAAGTGAATAGAGTCAACCCTCAGCTGCATGTTGTGTTATAACTGGACTTCAAAGCTGCCAGCTGCAAATACAGACCTACAAGACCTGAAACTTCATCCAGTTTATCTAGAATGAGACAAGCCACAAGCGCACAAAGGCCTCCCGTTTCGCACTAATCTATCTAATATTGAACACTATAAGTTAACCGAAGCCATAACATCCAATTTCAAAGAAATAGGTGATAAAATTTTAAAGAAGAAAAAAATACACACACACACACAAACTACTTCCACAGGCATGGAAATAAAAGCTAGCAATAAGGACCGAGGCTCCAGAGGAAGGTGATGTTCCAGTCTGATGTGCACATCAAGCCTGTCTCGTCTGATGATACGTAGTCAGTCAAACTTCCTTCAACTATTCCACATCTTCCCTCATTCTTTCCATCACTTTTTTTTAATATACGCCTTACTTGAGCAGCTCTCCAGCAAAGTTTCGTGAAGCAGAACTGCTGCTCATTCCCACATTCCTTGAACTGTTTAGGCCTCATATAACAATGTTGTTAAAAAGTCACTGAGCTGTGTGAACGGGGCAAAACACAAAGACGGCAGGCTGAAAGCCGGACCAAAGCTAAACTAAGGATATCAAACCAGCTTCAAATACTGGGACTATTTTAGTTTAGACTATCCGACATTATGGATTGACTGTTGATTCTAGTTTGCCCGATCTGAAATACTTTTTAGCGGGGGCATGCATATGTGCACCTGAACCTGTAGCAAACATAAACACAATTATCTGTAAATGTAATTCAGTGCACCAGGACTCATGCTTATAATTCATTCATGTCATTACATTGCAAGACAGCATGCAGTAAAACCGCATTAGTACAGTAGATCAAAGCCATAACAGTTTGCAATGGCTAGCTTGGTTAATCATTTTGATGTTCATATTTATTTTCAGCTCCTAGTGTTTTCATAACTGGATTAAACTGGACTGGCCCAATCTGCCCTCATTTTCCGTGCTACATGAAGTAAGTTGTCACTCTCAAAGTGATACCATGGCGGTGTCACAGCAAGTGATACAAGTATGTAGGGTTTTTTTTTTTTTCATTACAAGAAGCTTGAGTAAAATATTTACATGACCGGACAGAAAAAAGACGGACTTTACAGTCCGTGATAAAATAAGAGATCCGGCTATTTTAGTCAAAATGAGGGCCCAAAGATGTGAACCTAAACTAAAGGACAGGCTCTGGGATTGGCTTTTTTCTTTTCTTTTTGTTTTTGATGTTAAAAGTCGAAACTTTGGGTAAGAGTACAAGGTGAAGGGTATAAAATCAGGACTGGGGAGTGGGATGACCAAACCCCTTTCAAAACACACAGCTGCTGCCGTGATCGCCTAGCAACGAGGAGGTGATGGACGCAGCCTGAAGATGGATGGCCACCATAAATCACAGGAGTGTGTAGGAGGAGGAGGTAGGACACAGAGAGAAGGCAACATGAAGAGGACAAAAACAAAAACGTGTTTTCCAGTTTTCTGCCGCAGCAGCATCAGCAGAGCTGGCTCCACTTTTCATGATTGTTGGGGAATGATGTGGGTCTGGGGACTCTTCTGGGCAAAACTAAATGGAAATTTCTGGGTAATCATTACACTCAGTTATAAAGGATCCAAATGAACTGCTTTATAACGCATAATTGCAATAAACTCTATAGTGGCTTCTACCTGCCCTTTAACGTCTGGAGAGTTTTTTTGTGATTCAACTAACTTTTTTAAAGATGATAAAAAATGACAGACTATACCTTTCATAAAGCAACCCTTCAGGCAGGGCAATCTGGGTAGTGTAGTTGCGGGATAAACATCCCTGGGCTATCTGATTATGGCTTACTGCAGCGGCACTGGTGTCTAGTAACACTCAGAGAGAGCGCTCAGCCATCCATCACACAGTGAGTGTCTGTCTAAGGCTTTCCACCCTGCTTCTTCTCGTCCTGGCTCTCCAGTTACAGCCATACACGGCCGGCCTAAATAATATTCTTCATGATAAATGGCACTATAAGCCTGGTATCCATCATTAATCTGATTTTTAAAGAAGCATCCATCTTGGAGAGAGCCTGTTAGGGCCACGGGAGAGCAGAGCAGCTCGGGTTCATTTAAAGGCCAGGCTGCTGCATGAGTGATACCTGTCAGCCCTGTTCATCAGGGAGCAGCACACACACTCACGCAGCATTAAACACTGGCGCCATATGGCCACATCTGCGCACAGACACACACACCTCTACAATGCCTCCGAGCGTCCTCGTTGTGCATATATTATGAGTAAACAACACTAACACACTTGTCGGACTTGTATACTCACAAAGCATATTTCTCCCCTTCATTCAGACACCCAGAGATGTGTCATGGAAGAACATTCTGTCACTCATCAAAACACAACTCGGTGTAACTCAATCCTCTCTGTCATCTCGAAAAAATCTCCCCTCCCAAGCGCTTCTCCTTAAGGGTTTCAGGAAATCTCACTCGTCCCTGGAAAAACTCTCTCAAACTCATACACAAACAACTGTTTTTTTTTTTTGTGCGTGTGCGTGAAACTCCGCTGACTTTACACCTCATACTACTTCTCTTTGTTTCTCTCAGTGCAATCTCTGTCTTGTTTTCCCCTCTTTCACTCTCTCTTTCTCTCTGCCCCCTATCCACCTCCTCCTCTGTGTGTCTGGTAAAGCCCGTTTGATAAATGACACACGTCAGCGTGTCAGAAGCGAAGGGTGGGTCAGTGATAAATGACTCTGTTGAAAAGGAAATCGGCTCTCTGGCATGGCCGGGCTATTCTCCTCCTGGATTGGGTTTCAGGACCCCTGAAGACCGGAGCAGCTCAGTTTCCCCGAAAACAGCACACATCCCACCAGGCTCTAACGCTCTCTACCTCTGGGAGGGGTGGGGAGGGTGGTGGGGTTGGAAGGATCCAGCCTGTCCCAATTGTCGCCACAGTGCAGCTGCATCTATCACAACAGCAGTGGGACTATTTTTACAAAGCCTCCAACTCGGTGCCCAGACAGCAGTCTCAGCTGAAAACCTCGGCTGAAAGCACACTGAAAGCTGAAAGGGAAGAGTGTATGGCTAACGGTTTTCTATTTGTGACACTACTACAGCACTTACACTCTTCTTTTGCTCTTAGAGCCCAACCCAGTGGGTTGACGTCTGCCAAGTGTGTGTTAAAAAGGAGAGAAGGCCCATTTCAGCGCCCTCGCTCTTCTTCTCGTCATCCCGCCCCCTCCCAACCACCCTAGCCCCCACCACCATCACCACCACCACCACCAGCAGCACCTCCTCCCCTTCCTCCCCCTTCTGCCCTCGTTCTCTCTTCTCTTACACTATCTCTTTCAGTCTCTTGCTGGCAGGGTGGCACTGTTATCGTTACACAGGCAGGATTTATGGAGTCAAGGCCTATGGCAAAAACAAAAAGGCGTCTGTCAATACCTGTGGGAAACATTCTGTCAGCCTTCCTCCTCCTCCTTTCACTGGTGCTCACAGCCTCATTAGGTATGCACTTATCAGACACATAGATCACAGACGTGACTCAACCTCACCGGAATCCAGCCACAGGACTTTCATTAGCAACGGGCCCAGCAAGGCCAAAACACTTGCCTTGCTCACACCTGCGAACAACAGCAGCTGAGGAGACGTATTGCTGTTAAACCTCGCTAGCGCTGTCACTGCGTTTGTCGGTTGGACAATTAAGTCCAAAACTTGCGGTCCCCCCGCTGCTTCCAAAATGGCGTGCTTTTCACACATAAACAACAGGAAGGCAGACAGATATAAAAGCTTACTTCATTTCACTTGGTGCTTTTACAACCCATTCTGAACACATGGGCGTGCGTCTGCTATGTGTGCTGTAAATGATGGTATCTTTACTGGTGTCAACACTCTGTGTTTGTTGTTTCTTAGCTGGCGTATGCACAAATGATGTGATGTGAAAGAGGTGGGAAGAGAAGAAAAAGTGGAGACTTCTTAGGCCTGAAGGGTTCAGAGAATTACAACCTGACCCCAGCAGGCGGTTTGTAAATACCATTCCCGTCATTAGTATCAGCAAGTCAAGCCACACACGCATTCAAACTCAACAAATTCAAAGGTAGATGTCCACTTATTTAAGTGTATACTCACTCACCCACTCATAGACAAACATAAGTGATGGCTGCCAGTTTGGCAGCTGTAATCCTGACCCTGCAGAAAGAAGAAACTGTTGCTGTGGAGTCCTGTCCAAAGCAGACCGACTTCCCCACCCTTGTCCATCTATATCAGACCCTCTCTCAGACTAACTCTTACACAAACGAGCAAAGCACAGCGTTTCGAGAATGAAAAGGGCAGGATGGATTTCACTGCGATGGTGTGACAATGCACTGACACAAGCTGCAAACAGCTGCGTCTTCGCCCTCGTGTTGTAAAGCCTATGTCGACTTCCTGTTAAGTCGATAGAGTATTTCAACTTTCTGAAGCCATTTCAACAGCTTCGGGACCCCAAGCTGGTGGGAAATTCACGAAGGGCTCTGCATTTCCACAGCCGGGAAAAGTCTCGCTCTCTCATGTTTGGTTTGCTCGCCTGTTTATGTGGCCAGCTGCCCTTGGCTGTTAAGAGCACTCAGACCTGACCCAGGTACGCAGGCCCATTTGTCACCTGCAGCAGAAAATTGAGTTACAGCACAACCAAAGGCGAGCGGCTCTGTGTAATATCAAGTTGATTACATCAAAGTGGTGGCAAACCTCATTGGGCTGGGCACCCCGAGCTTGTCATCTCCAATCACAGGGCCTGTCAGGACTCCATCAGCCTCACGGCTAATTGGACCAACGCTAATGAAGCAGGCAAAACAAGTTTTCTACTGTGGAGAGAGAAACCCTCTCAGACAGGAAAGAAAGAGAGGGAGAAGCTGAGAGTGTGTTTGAGAGACAATGAGAGAGAGCAAAGCAGAGTGGGTGTGTGCGTGTATATGTGTGTGTGTGAGGTGGGGGGGTAGATTTTTCATGCAAGTCTCAAGGTTGCAGTGGGCTGACTCTCCCCCTAAGTCCCTAATCAAGGCCCATCATCTGTCATCCTTTTCTTTGCTCTCTCTATCACCATGCTCTGTGCTGCAATCAATTCATCATCACCCTTTGTGTGCCACTGAACAGTTGACAACTTTATAACTTGCAGCTGCACGGGTTGACTGACAGGGGTGGAAGGGGAGCATGAAAAAATGAAGAAATGAATAGATGAATGAATGAACAAAGAAGCCTGGTTTCAGGGAGAAAAAGTTGTTTTCTAAAAACACAAAACGATCTATATTACAGCCTTTTATTCCCTTTCGTCAACAGAGAAACAGCAGTGTAGCAGGGAAGAGAGAGGAGAGGAGTGGAGGAGATGAAAAAAGAAAAACATCCTTCTCACTGATCTGAAATCAGAAAGCTTTCAGTCATTCTTTATGTGCTCCCCGCGGCCACTCTGAGCCAGTGAGCATGTACATTAGGCTGGGGCATTTTGATGAAATAAAAGCCCAGGCCAGCTTATGGCTAAACAGAATGGGAGCACTCACTCAGCTTGTCTCTGATTGACCATTAAAGCCATTGATGAATGGGCCTGTCAGGGGAGAGACAATTAAATCAAACATGAAACAAAGCCGTTGTGACGGCCCGGTCTGACAGAGCAAACCCATTCCTCCCCTCCATTACATAGCACACGGCTCCTTTTACAACCCCTAACCCACTCCTCCCGCCTCCTTCAGCCACTGTATGTGTGCAACTGTGCCTGCATATGTGTGTTCAAAGTGAAGAAGTGAGCATGTGCACATGGAAGTGTGATGTTCTCTGCTGGAAGTATGTGTCTGCTTGTGTGTGTGATGTCTCACTGTGAAACCACTTCGTCCCCCCCCCTCTTTCACTTTTTCGTGAGTCACTTGACCATCACGGTAATAGAAACTGTGTGTGTGTGTGTGTGTATGAGTGAGAGCCAGTGTAAAAAAGTACACAGGGCCTTTCAAAGTGGTTTAAACGTGACGTCAGGGGCCTGCAGCACATGGTGGGAAGTGATTTTCTGATGCAAATCGGGAAGGATCAGATCAAAGCCGCATGACAGCCAATCAATCAACCGTCAAATCAGACATGGCAACTGTCGATTATGGCTCCTTCCAGCCCACGAAACCCCATTGTCTGCTCTCAAATTGTTTATCTTATCACAAGAAAAGAAATACCTCAGAGGTAGAGGTTTTTTTTTTCGCTTGTGCAAATAAGTTATGCGCTCTGATCAAATGGGCACAAAGCCCTTATGGCACGCCTCGGGCACTCGTTAAGAAAACGCCGATTATTTCCAGAGGGTTTACGATTAAAGATCACGTTTAAATTGCATCTCGAATCGGAAAACTATCATGGATTCAAGTTTGGAAAAATAGGAAGCGAAAGTTTACAGCAGCCCACTCATCCGACCGGGGCACACTAGCCACAATAAGCGAGAGCGAAAACGCAAAATATTGTATATAAACTATACGTCCGCTTTATATTGGTAATAGTTTCAATGAGGTCTCACAAGAGTAGCCAAGAGTGACAAAGCGCATCGTTGGAGAGAGGGGAAAAAACCCGAAGTGAAAACGGAAATGCGGTGACTGGAAAGTGAGCTTTACAAAACAAATGAACCGCAGTTTTGCCACCGTGAGCCTTATTTTACGCACATAGTATACACATACCTGCTGCGCGTTTCGGCGCTTCTTGTTTTCTCCGTGGCATTTTCTTTAATCTGTGGGGATTTCCGTGAGAAGTCTTCTTTTTATTTCATATAGCTGCCCCCTCGACGTATCCGGGAAGATCCACCTCTACTCAAAAAAGATTCACGCCTTCGTGTAGTACACTGCACAACATCGGGGAGTCCGATGAAAAGAAAAACTAAAAACCATCGTCATTGGAATACGAGCATGCACTGAGAAGTCAGCGGGAAAATACATAAACAAGGTGAGGGAGCATATTTTTGTTTTGGTGTGATCGCGTTAAGAATGTCAGCGGTGATAGCCAGCGTCCACCTCGGCTGCCTGGTCTGGCAACAGGCAAAGTTGAGGGATAAGAGAGATGATCGCGTCACTCACAGCAGGAGAATGGGCAAACCCACCGCTCCGTTAACTCTTTACTTCTCAGAGAGGGGCGGACACCACACACGAGTGTCCTCCTACCTCTGATTTTTAGACAAGTCAGAGGTTTTTACACGCAGGCGACTGATTATTACAAGCCACAAAACCACAGCTATCACAGTGATTCCAGTAATACCGCCAGGCACGTCAGGCTAACGAAGAATCATAGAATGTAGCGTTTATCACACGTTGTGACTTTGCATAATTTACATTAAAAAAAATTCCCCCCTTTGTTTACTTACAACTATAATTTTCTTGCCACGATGATTTAGTGTATCTATTACATTGTAATTCATTCGTCTATATGACATTTTAACTTTGGATCAAGTTCTTATGATTTTTTTTGGATTCACCAGTTTGTGTGTGTGTGTGTGTGTGCGTGCGCGTGCTTTAAAAAATCTCCCACGGTTCAGCCTTGTACTTTTTCATTCTTATGGATCACAGCTGGACAAATCCAAAGTTACTAGTATATAAACGTTTTCATTCCAAAGTCTATATTCAATGTGGTTGACCCTTTTTATTTTGGCACGCCACAGAATAAGTCAAATTTTGTATAAGAAAACTTACAGTGTATAAAATATGATTCAGGATGAATTAATAACAATGTATGAATGTATGTAATATGTTATAGATGTACAATCAATGATATATAAATAGCAGGAGATCCAAATAGAGAGGACAGTGGCTTCTGGAGGCCTTTGTACTGCATATTGAAAGTCACTTTTATTGCAAGCTCACAGTCAAAATATTTTATAACTGATGAACAAAATTTGTAAAACAACCCCGCTCCACACCGCCTGAAAATGCAAACATGCCTGATGCCTCTTCCACGATATTTTGATGTGAACAGTTAAAAATGTTAGCTTTCATCACAGTAAAATAATTTAAAAAAAAGGATTACTACCCATATATCTGCATTAGGTAGAGATCAAAGCCAGTTCAAGGGAACAACGTCAAGTCTTAAAGCTAAGGTAATGAGTTCTTTTTTTTCACCACTTGTGTCTTTCTTTTTTTTTCTCGAGCCAGCAGCATCTCTGCAGAGTGGGACAGCCTCGGGTCTCCCCCCTGTGTCTCTGATGTGCGTTGACCCCTGCCAGCAAAAACGGCACAACAAATACCAAAACATACTGCATGCCGTGTGCTCAAAGCCACACACGCATTTCGCAGACACACAAATATGAACGCGAGTGTGCTCCGACTCAAGGATCTTCTGACAAACACGACAACATACACACACCCTCTTTGCCTTTCTGTCTCTCTTTCTCTCGCTCTGTCTGTCTCACACACACACACACACATGTAAGCATCCCCATTCAGAGAACAAGAATTAAAGCCCTCTCTGATCAGGACTCGCCTCTGTCTCTGCATCTCTAAGAGCACATAGGCTGGGTCCCTGTCACTTTAACAACATGAAATTACAACCCAAATGGGATGTCAAGGGTTAGCAGTGTCTGCTGGAGAACTATGCGAATATATTCCCTCCTACGGACTTGGCCCCACTGTGACCTCCCCCAGGAACAAGAAGTAACCTGGTGATTGGCGTTTTTACAGCCAAATTAAACTGTCTTGGAGCCCGCTGAAGGCAGGAGGAGAAAGCAGTCACTCCAAAATTAGTGAGCCATCATCATGACAGAAAGTAGCGGGGACATGGTGTCATCCAGCTACTGTATCGATTAACCCATAAATAGTATATGGCCTCTACACTGTGGCTGTCCCAGGCTTACACTGTAAATGGAGGTTATCTCAGCTGTGCATCTGTCTTACTTTCCTGTGTGTGTTAAAGCTTTGAAACCGAGATACTTTAATCTAGCCGGGTGTTTAGCACATTCAGAAAAAGAGGACATTATGGGTGTAATTAGAGTGATGCAAATGGTATCTGGTATGCTTCCAGCATTTTAACAATATTGTACTGATGAAAGTTTGAAACTCATCGTGCAGAGTTTTATTAAAGAAAACAACAGCACACAATTTCACAAGTTCAATTACTCACTTGCTTTAAGGTATGCAATTTTATAAAGGGAATTTGGATATTTTATTAATACCCAGATACTTTCTTTTTAAGGGATATGTGCGATTCCTTCTTATGTCAGGTAGCCCTCCTGCATTATTCCTCTCTTCTTGCTCTCGACACCAGGATTATCATAAAAGAGGAACGTCTGTCAAGCCTGCATTGATTTGCACACAAGTTCGCCCAATCAATCTCAAAGTTGTGATTAAAAGGCATGAGCTGCTTCTATTTTTCTACAGAAATCTTTTGGAAAAAAGAGAGAGGCCTTTCAATTTCATAGCCTCCAGAACACTCAAGTATTCATTGCGCTCTACTTTTTGCTTTCAACCTCTCTGCGGGAGGCAGGACTCGTGACATCTATGTATGCCGCTCCTATTCACAATGCTATTCAGCCTTCCGATATGTGCTGCAAGTGATCCCTCAATACCATCAAATCGCTCTTATTGGCCTGCACCGTTATGGGCAGCACAGTGTAGAGCCAGAGCACAATCTGACAGTTCTGTTCTCATGAGAAGTCCCCATCAGCAGCGCTTTGTACAAGAAAAGGACCAATCTTTAATAATATTGCAAAGTTTTCATGTATTCTCAAAAATGCTTGGGAATAAAAGTTAAAAGCCAACAAATTTGCGATAGATAGGTTATTTTTTTATTGATTTCTTGCAAACAGACACTAGTGTTTGTCTGTGCGCTTGCTTTGTCTGTGTATTCATGTGGCTATGTTCACATGTGAGTGTGGGTGCATAATGCATGGCCATGTTGAGAAGAATGATTGCTTTATTCCTGCCTTGTAGGTGCAATGGGGGCCAGGGCAGTGTCTTTGGGCAGCTGTATGGATGGCTTGAGGAGGTCTCCATCATTCATAAAGCACACTCCTACATGTAGAATTGATCTAGCAAAGAAACAGGGTGGCAATAGCAGTTCATCAGTCTTCCCCAACCACAAATCACTCTGAGGTGTCCCCCCAAGGGAGAGGTGACACCATTGTCAGCGCAGCAGTCCCCTCGGACAACAAAAGGGGCAGGGCAGGGACACTTGCTCATACAGCGACCCCGAAGTGTCCAGTGAAATGTGAATGCCCTTTGTGTAAACACAGTGTATCCATAGGAAAGGTTAAAAAACAATCTTAAAAAAATGACTGAAGATGGAGCTAAATTAAGATGTAAAAATAAACAGCCTTCTGTTTTCTGTCTTTCACTGTCACCAGAGTATGTAGAACAGGAAAAGAGTCACAAGTCCTGTATGAACTAATTTTTCAATATTCTGATTAATCTTGAAAATGCACCTACGCACCGCGTGCTGAAGTCAAACAGGTTTTATAAAGGATGCATAATTAAAGCTACCTTTACTCATAGTGTTTAATATATGCACCTCTTCCTATTAATAACCCAGGTCATTAATTTGTATAAATCAGCTATGTAAGGCACAGAGTAATTTCCACTCCTGTAAAGAAAATTGGTGAGATGAAGCTCTTGCCTTTGGCCTTGGGTTGCGCATTACACTCATCTTACATTAGGGCACATGATTCTCCTGTTCTCCTCCTCCTCCTCCTCCTCCTCCTCCTCCTCCTGCTGCTGCCGCTCCTCCTCATACCGTTTGGACTTTGTCATTGATCTTCATTCTAAAATAATCTCTTATCATTTCTCATTGTAAGCCTGCAGAAAAACCTTTTCCAGATCCCAATTCATTAGCTTCACACTGAAAATAGAAAAGCTCAGGAAAAGGTGGACATGTGATGATGGCTCAAAGAACGCACCTTTTCTAATATATCCCATGAACCACCTTAAACAGTCATGATCTTTATTTAAGCTTTTGGATGGAGAGATTTTTCTTTTTTTTTTTTACGTAGTTGATGCCCTGAGGCGTGGATGACTTACCAAAGAAACTTTAATGTTGTCATTCTCTTTCCCCTTGTTATTAAGCCATTTAGTTTGGTTTTTACTTCATGTCCTCATTAATAAACATTAACATTCACAAACTCGGGCATTGAAAAGGTCTCCTTAACATTTCTTTGTGCTCCGCTCCAGACAGCCAGCAACCAACTCTTTCTCAGTCATCATCCAGACGGGAAAAGAGAAGCATATGGGAGACAAAAGTAGGTTTTATATTTTGGGGTCAATTATTAGGAAAAATCGTTAATTTGATATGGTTCATCCTTTAGGGGTGGTAGATGACTCCACACCATTTCAATTAGTGCACTTCTGATTGTAAAGGCAGAACTCCGGTGATTGATCAAGGCTCTCCCTCTCTCGCTCTTCTCTTCTTCCCGTGCTTCATTGCCCAAAAGACCCTTTTAAAATATTCAGGTAGATTATGAATTGTTACACCCCTATCTATTTATATCTCCTTTATTGACAGTACTACATTTATATGAAGTCAAGGTGAGGGATTTAATTTAGGACTCTTGCTGAACAGCTCAGAACATTTAGAAAAAGACTGATTAAGGGAAAATGATGTATATGATTAACACTTTTGAGAAAAAAAAAGCTATAACACAGTTATAACTCTAATATGGATTTGCTGGGATTTTTCCCTGCTTGAACTACTCTGAACAAATTCAGAAATATTTCAATAAGTTTTAGGAGCTATGGTCTCACTGAGTGACTAATAATTGTGGTGTTACCTTGTTATGGAAATTCAAAGCTATGTCTGGCACATCGCTCCTCTGATGTCACGTCAGTCTGCTTAGAGCTGTCAGCATGTGTTTGAGAGAGGGCTGATTTCTCTCTTTCCTGTTCCTTCTCAGGCGGGGAACATAAAAGGGAGGATGTTTATGATGGACGGGCAGCTTTTTAAAGAGAAGCATCACAGGGTGTTGGATGGGAGGGATCCGAATCAGGACGTCTGTGATGTGACGAGACAGACAGGAACATCCTTCTCCTCGTGTCGAGATGTCAAGCAGGGGGAGTCTTAGCAGAGTAGACAGTATCATCACTCTCCAGAGTGAAGCAAGAATTCACAGGGGAGAAGAGAAGTGGAGGGACAGCGGTGCAGAGTGGGCACCGTTGGCCTGACTTTGTGGCAGGTTGGGCTTTTTCCTCCTTGCTTACCTTGCTCATTTAAAGTTTTGGAGATGCAGGTTTGCGTGGAGTTTGTTGTGTTAATCACATGTTACGTTTTATTTTCAAAAAATCTATTAAAAGAAGAAAAAATGTTCACAGCCATTCTACTGGAAGCGTGCTCAATCTCTAATAATCCTATCAAGCCAAAATTGGCTGCACTTCATCTTGAGGGTGCTCAAGTTAAATAGGGCCAAGTTCATGAAGTGTCTTTCTTTCTTTCTTTCTTTCTTTCTTTCTTTCTTTCTTTCTTTTATGCTAAAGCACTTCCATTAAGTACTTTTAAACAGTTAACATCTAAGTGAAATCATGGATTTTATGTATGTAAGATGGTGAGACGTGTAAAGTCGTCCACTGGTTTGTGAAATGTCATTTTTAAGACCAGAGTTTGTCATTTTGGCCACCATAGCTTGGTGATTTAAAAACAGATGTGATAAACGAGGTATGGATCTGAAACTCAGCATGGCCACACAGCAAAGACTTTTAAACTGAAAGGCAGCCATGATTTAAAGAAGCCTTATTGTCAGGTTTTACTATAACTTCTAAAACCATTTGCATTTTGTATTGACGAAGACTTGAAACTAGTGAGTGACACAATATGCTCATCAGCGTTTACTGAACCCATTTATCAAATCAGCAGTTTGGTCTTTTTTTAGACTTTATAACTGAAACCAGAGAAGTGCCCCCTGCTGTCCACTCCAATTAATGCAGATTTAAAATACTTGCATTGGTTAAACTTGACCTGCAAGCTGCATTCATATTTTATACGCAGTCTTTCAGGGACACTCTCTGAAAGAGAGAATAAGGACCTCTGATACCACTCTCATGTCTGTTTGCAAAATATAAGGCTAAAATATAGCCAGTGAATAGTTAGCATTAGCTTAATATAATATAAAACATGAATAAAAGTGACAAAACCACCAACTATCGTCTGTGAAAACTCACACAATAACACAATATATGGCTTTTCAAATCTCAGTGAAGGTTATTTAATAATTAAATGAAAAGACACACCTTTAATGACACCATTACACCCAGTGAGGACTTAAGGGCGTCACCGAATTCACAAGACTGACAGACAAACCCATTCTAGTCTTTATGTTCATCCTCCTTTCTAAAATTATGTTCTCACACAACTGGCTTCTCAGTGACATTTAAACAGAAATATGTTTTCTATCAGATTACATTTGTTTGTGATGTGTCACAAATTTGTAATCAACATGTACTGTGTGTCATCGCTTTGCTATTCGTTTTCCTGCACGGCACATCAATTGATGAGCATTCGCTGGACTTTCCAGTGTGAATTTCTCCTTCTGGCTTGGACAGCAAAAGGGCAGTTGTACACCACATATATCTATTTTTCCCTGCAACTCTATTTTGACTCACGAGATGAGATCCTGCAAGTGAAATTAGACAGGACAAATAAATAGGGTCACTGGAAGAAGTCCAGAGTTGCACAAGGAGAATACCTTGAAGGGGATAGCGTTCCCGTTTAAATTATCCATGCATCCGTTCACCCGTCCATTTTCTGTCGCTTATCCAGGTCCTAGTCACAGGAGCAGCAGTGTAGCAAGGCACGACTTCCCTCTCCCCAACCATCTCCTCCATTTCTCCTGGAGTGAACACCAAGGCTTTTGCTAGTCAGCTGAAAGATTCAATCTCTCCAACATGTCCTGGGGCTTCCTCCTAGTAGGACATTCCCGAAACACCTCACCCAGGAGGTGACCAGGAGGCATCCTAGTTAAGAGGTACCCACTTCAGCTGGCTCCTCTCACTGTGGAGGAGTAGCTGTTCTATTTCTGAACCCCTCCTGTGTGATGAGTTCTTCACTATACAATACAAAGCACTTTAGCAACCTCTTTTTTTCTTTGTTTTTTTTTGTTTGCCTGTTTGTTTTTATGCTAGGAAAATGGAAAATATTTCAAGTGACTTATTGAAACATAATGTATACAATATAAAAGCCGAAATAGAGTTTTTACATTTCTAACAAATGTTAAATATTTAGAAGGACCATCTTTATTCTTCAGTGCGGACTGTGGACTCCCTTACACAAACTTTCTTGTAATTTCTTTAAACAGTCTTCAGGAAGAGTTCTCTGGGCTTCTTGAAGCAGATTGCATAGCTCTTCTTTGGATGTTGCCTGTGATTTGTTCTGTTCTCTGATCCCACACTGCCTCAATAATGCTGAGGTCCAGAATGTGTGGAAGCCAGTCCAAGACTGAGACCCTTCCACCGTGTGTCTTGATAAAAAAGTTGTGTGTTTTGTGTACACACAACACTGGTTAATCCCATTGGGGGCCTTTTTTATGCCTAAATTATTCATAAGTCATTGTTAAGTGGCCCAACAAAAAACCCCCAAGACAATCCTCTAAAAATGGACAGGTATAAGGACTAAAACTTAGTTAAGAAAAAAAAGCAGCCTGTTTCTAAAGAATACATTTATAAGTCGGACTCCTTGGGAACAGAATATAAAAAAATGGGAGTTGGCCAATGACTTTTGTACAGTGCTACACATCTAATGGAGATCGAATAAAATCTACGTCTTATTTCTGCTGCTTCTATCCACAGTTTTATTTTTTGGTCTTTTGGTTGTTGAGATGGGGCCCCAGTAAACTAGGACCCTTGCTCTTGCAGTCTTTAGAACAGAATAGAATAGAATAGATCTTTATTGTCACTGTTACAAGAACAATGAAACACAGTTTGGCATCTCTCGGATGGGAGCATGCAGGTTTACATTCAGATTGTTTTAGGATAGGAGAAGAAGATAAAAATAGACATAAGTTTAAGAGTATCTACCCTACTATAGCAGTGTCAATTAATTCATTTTTAAATATTTCTTATCTTAATATTCCTGTGCATGGCATCAAAACGTTTGAATTGCACTTCATATTTTAAGCCAAAGTGTGACTTTTTTCTAAAAAATAAGCTTAACTGCTTAAACCTAAAACAGTGTCTGAAAGTCAAAAAACATAACAAAACAAAGGCCAATGGTTCCACACTAGTGTTAAAACCTAGCTTCCTCAATGACAACAAATTCTGCTTTTGCTACAATATCTTATGTTGACTTTGGTTTTTTTTGTTTTTTTTTAAAAGATATTTTGGTGTGAAGAAAATTCGGTCTGTTCCAGGTCTTAGTGACAATGCAGTTAAACTGTATGGGGACATCAACTTTAGCTATAGCTTCATGATCCTTATTTATTAGTACTGCAAAACAGATGAGGTAGGTGAGCATGAGAAAGTAAAACCTCTTTGGAAAAACAATCTGTCCACGTTTTATTCATCCCTTAGATGAAACAAACCAAAGTTAAGTATCAACAGTGAGGTGCTGTTAAAGTTTGCTAGCTCCTGTCCGTGGATGCACGTCAAGCTTCTTCCTCTTAAATTAGAGTTAAAAGACATTCCACTCTTAGCAATAATCTGCATAAATTTACACCTTTTAAAAATATGAATGTGCTGTCTTTCTCCTCCTCTGCCTCTTATCCTGTTTGGTAATTAGCCTTTGACCCCCCTGGGCTCAAGCAGGCGTGAAGACTGAAGGACAGAGATAGTTTAAGCGATGGATTTGTCATAGAAATTTCTCATCAGTCTGAAATCTTGAGGGCAGAGCTCCCAATTTATTACATTACAGAGCACATCTTGCAGCACTATCACTTAGGAAGGAAGTGTCAAGCAGAATCTGGCTTTGATTGTCGTGCCAACTCCATTTGCCTGGGTTTTACACCGTGCCCCTTGACTTTGCCATGTGTGGAGAATCACTAGATGCTGGTGATGGGCAGTAATTCCCTTGCCTATATGAGTGAGTGATCAGAATTCATATTAGCATCTTTACACGCTGATGGCAGCCTGTCACTCCAGGTGCCAAGTGGTCTCCTTGGACTGCAGTCAGTCACTCACAGGGAGGAAGCTGCTGCCCGTTTTTACCCTGCTGGAGAAAAAAAAAAACATGTGCAGATTCATTAATTCCATTTAAAGGACAGAAAAGATATTTACTTTAATAAATGAAACCAGATTTTAGTGCAAGTTGGTTTTATGCTTCCAATCCTGTGATATTTATATATCCTGCATATTTATATAACCAGAAAAACATCCTTATGTTTGTATGTGGGCATCTGCAGGATTCCTGCACACCAATAGTGGACACATTTTCTGTTAGCAGCTCGTGATTCTGTTGTATTGGTTTCTCTTTCTGTAATTTCATGAGATTAATGACACTGTCACACACTTGTGAAGCGTCCTTAACTAAGATTCAGCAGCATAATGTCCACTCCATCTTTGTTTCATTTTTTTTTTCTCCTCCATTGAAATGGCATTCCAATCAGCTTTAAGCCATCTTGAATCCCTCCTTGTTCTGGCTACTGCACAATGATGGTGCCAGTGTTGGGAGAATGTTTTTGCCAAACAGATGGAAAAGCATCACTGTGTTGCACACACTCGTACACACATACTTCTCTCTTGGTGATTTCATGGCCTGCACTGACATTCAGTCATTCATTACAAAGTGAATTAATATGCCAGAGTTGCAGTTTTCCCTTAAAAACAGATGTCTGCGGAACATCTAATTAAGCCACACACCAAATCATTGCAGCTCGGTCATCTCCAACCATTTTCCCTCGGGGTAAGAAAGACCCTCTCATACGTGTACAGTAAAGCTTTATGGGATGTAGCTGGATCAGGCGATGTAGGTGTTGTGGCTGTGACCTCAGTGCCCAGTAACCTAAATCACTATTTAAATTATTCACACAGTAACGACACCGGGGCACTCCATTATGAACATTATTGCTGAGAAATAGGCTGAGCTGAGGTGAAGGATGAGTCTTATCTTTTGCTGTCAGTCGGAGCATTTGTCATGGTAACGGGTTCCTCAGACCTGTGTTAGGGGTTTTCATTGAGCTTTACATAGCAGATTTATCACAGATCACCGGCTGATGTCAACGTCTAAACATTGAGAGAGATGACCGTCTAAAGCTGTTTGGCTTTAGTACTTTAATTTAAGGCCTGTTGACGCAGTGTGATCTGTTTAGTGCAAGTGTACAGTACGTGTAAATCGACCTGTACATATGGAGTAAAAACGCATGTGGTGGTTTTCCGCAGAATTCACTCCGCTGAGTGACTTTGACATTAACATCTACATTTCCTAATGCTCATGAAACTACACAGACAGAAAAAAAAAAAAAAATTTTCCTTTAAAAAAAAAAAAAAAAAAAAAAAAAAAAAAAAAACTTTTTCATATCCGAGGTGGCATTTTATGTGTTGTAATATCAGTGTTATAAGTATCTCTGTACGCAAAGTCTTATGAAACATTTCCAGGAAATTAAACTTGTAAACAACTAATAGATCAGTTTTTATTGCAGATATTACTTAGTAATAGTCTTATCACTAACTACTCAATCAAGTGTTGGTATCAGATTCAGGCTTTCAGATTATTATGAGGGTTGAAATGACGGGGCTGTAAACAGCTGTCCTTTCCTCTCCGTTGGCTCAGAGCTCTGCGTGTCGTCCTACTACCTCCATTAAGCGATGAGATGCAGAGACCTCTGAACCCATGGCCAAGGTTATCCCAAGACGTGTTGGCTCTGTGCCTGTTAATAACACCCCTCCCACCCACCAGCCCCCAGCAACCTTTTGAGAGGCTGTCCTGTTGCCAGGACCTGTCAGGCTGGCACAGGAAACAAGTGGGTGGTGTAAGCTAAGCCTCTTACAACACACTGTTAATGAGCTGCCTTTTAGCTAACAGCAGACTCTGGGAGGGGGGCACTGGAGTGGATTCTATGCTATCTGTATTTCTCATTCACTTGTCTTTAATACACTGAATGCTCTCTGCATATCTTACTTTAGCACATATACACACTTTGCGTGTGCATCCCTACATTCTTGTGTGTTTCATGACAGGTTGATCTATCACAGCTCTGGCCCAGCGGGTGCCTGTAGACTCTTGTGTAAGGCCCAATCATGTGCTTGACTGAGTAAAGGACTTGGGTTTCTTGGAAGTGGGTCACATCAAAGTCAGTTAGAATATGACACACAGTGACCCCAGTGGAGCGAATTAGTGATGTCATTGGTTTGACTGGCGGTTTACCTACCACACTAGCACTAGCACTCCCCTCCCCTTTTTACTTTACCAGTCTTTCTCTCTTTCTTTCACTCTCTGTCTGTACTTTGGAAGTCTATGTTAACAAGCCATGCTGCTGCTGGCAGAGTGGGGAAGTGTCTCTGTTACACTGTGGGTAAAACTCCCAGGCTGTGCGGCAGTTTAGGCAGCTGTGTAGAGACAGATGTTCCTGGCTATTGATTTACAATGGAAACGCTGTACACTCGTAGAGATTAGAGATGGCGTTGATGGTATACAAGCCAAAATAACCATTAAATTTACAATCGTCACACACAGTGCACTTTGCACAGCTTACATCTTTTACAACTGCATAGAGAATAGCAGGTCATCAAGGCCACATCCACACGCCTGTCCCTGTATGTCTATCCTAATCCCTCTGCCTATCCATCTGTTAATTCTAGGCCTTCTCCAGTATGGTAGGAATTGGTCCGCCATCGCCAAGATGGTGGGATCAAAGACCGTGTCACAGTGCAAGAACTTCTACTTCAACTACAAGAAGAGGCAGAAATTGGATGAAATTCTGCAGCAGCATAAAATGAAATCGGTAATCAAAATGACCTCCTCAAGCCTCTGTATTGCTTTAATAAAGGATAATTCTATACTTTATGTGTAACATTATGTTGTAAGATTGTTTCTGTTAAGGCTTTTTTTTTTTTTTTTAAACGTGTGCTTATTTTCACCCAGGAGAAGGAACGAAAGGCCCGTCGTAGAGGCAAAGCCTCACAGAATGAGGAAGCTAATGCCCCATATCCAGCAGAGGAGGAGGAGATGGAGGGTTCAGGAGCCAGCTGCAATGAAGAAGAAGCCCCCGAGGATGGAGAAGGTACATCAACTCTATTGCCTTGATTTTAAGCTTTCTATTTTATCTACAAAGTTTTTGTATTGCATTGAATGTTCTCATCTCAGTATAAAGATGTTCAGGACACTAACTACAAACTAGATGGCATGCATAGTCTTCATACGCTTACAGTTTAGTTATTGATGGCTGTCAATGTGGAATTTATGCCATTTAAAAAAAGAAAATTCGTTTGATTGTACACAAACTTTATAAAGTGGCATCATTTCATATGACAGAAAAAAATGTTTGAGAAGCTCCCATTGGCTTAAAGAATCATGATTGTACAATTGGGCAAATTATCATGAAGCGCTGCTGTAGTTTGTTGACAGAAGTATACTACGTACACTGTACTTCCTCAATACAGCACTGAAGTCCTGGGGGCTTTCATCCATCATTCCAATTGGTTTTGTTTCCCTCCTTATTGTACAGTGAAACCTGATTAGGCAGAAGACTGGCACTGTGAAGAATCTTCTTTAGCAGAAAGAGATAAAGGGGAAAAAAATAAAAAAGTTGAAGGAGATACAACATGTGCAACAGTACAAATCCTAATTTGTTTCCTTTCGACCCTGTGTCCCTGCCAGGTGGAGCCAATAACAGCTCTGACACGGAGAGCCTGCCTTCGCCACACTCCTCTGAGGACAGCAAGACTAAAGAGGAGGCCTCAAGCAAGGCAAAGGGCAGTTCAAACACTGGCGACAAGAAGGAGGACTTTGCAGACACGAGTCAGGCAGGGGATGAGAAACCTCCAGTCAAGGAAGATGCAGATTCCATTAAACAGGAGATTAAGACTGAAACAGGGGAGCCCAACAAAGACCAGCTGCAGCCAACACCACCTATTGATGCCACAGATACAAAACCTCCCACAGCAGGCACGGAGGAACTCAAGAGCTCCAACAAGAGCTCCAAGAAGGACCATGCGGGCAAAACTGGCTCCCATGGAGACAGTGACTCTAGTGCCACTTGCAGTGCTGATGAGGTGGAGGAGACGGACAACACAGATAAGAACAGGTGAGGATTCTTAGCAATGGATATAGTGGAAAATGGTAAACGGTCATTTCCCATTGTTTAAATTAATGAAATGAATATGATTGATCATCTCTCTACAATGCACTATTCTCTTTCATAGCATTTGTTTCATGACTATGGGGTAATGCCTCCTGCCTGCCCTCATCAGAAGCTCAAATATTATTACACCACCTGCTATAGGCTTTCTCAGTGACACCCCCATAATAGGGTGTGACATAGTGTGAGATTCAAAAACCTCTTCTCTCGTCTTACGGAAGCCTGTTGGCAGTTGTCCTTTGAGTACTAAGCTAACGGCTCGAGCAGTACGCCATTAGGTAGCAATACTGCATAAATTAGTAGCACTACTTTTTAGTCCACGCTAACCAAAGAACAGCAGTATTCTTCCATGCACATTAGTTTGGCGGCTGGCCAAGCTGTTTAGCCGAGTGTCAGGCCCACCAGCGTGTCTATGGCTAACAACCTGAGTGAAGTTGGAAAACTTTTTCCCTGCAGCAACAAGAGCTCTCCACAGCCGTCTACCTTAGAATGCAACATACAGTACACGTGCAAGCACACAGCTGCTAAGGTCAACACCCTATGGCCCATTGTGCAAACTAAGGTTCTGACGTCTCAATTTGATGGCAAGAAATTGCTGAAGGTGAAAAGCATGTGTTGCCTGTTTTCCCGGAGCTGCTTGAAGTGACATTTTGAGAAGTTCCCTATTTAACTGTGACGGGATAGATTCTCTTGGCCTCCACCAGATGCCACAGGTGAAGCTGTTGGTACTGAGCCACCTTCATCCTAGACCTTGGTCTTCGTTGTCCCGGTCTTACCCCTCCAAGTCAGACTACTTCCAATCATGCCTTACTGAGTTCCAGAAAGTGGCAATATAGGCTACTGGGAGAGCCATGGGGCTAGTGGTTCTTTTGGGGTGGGCAATGCTGGCTTGGGCGCTCCAACCTGATGACAAAGGAAAAGGATTTCCTTGACACCTCTGTCATCTGCCAAGGTCTCTTGGTTGCAGCACAGGCAGCATTTCCCCCAGCATTGCAGGATTTCCAAAGTACCAGCCCCCCAGGCCGCAGTTGGTCTCAAGTAGGAAGGGGCATTTGAGGTTCTGATGAGGTCATGCAGGAGGCCCATAGTGAGAACCATCAGCATTAATCAGAGAACCAGGGTTGTATCCATAACCTTAAATTTTCAGGGACATCTTTTCCCTGGTATTTATGCGGTTGTTACTTTTACTGCTAATTACCACCCACCTGACATTGTTACAGACAAACAACAATGGTTGTACCTTAATGTCCTCCCACAGTAAGCAAAAACATCAGAAAACCTCGAGACTACAAGAAATACCTCTGGACATTGATCCTATCTCCAGACTCTACAGGCAATAATGCTATCAAACATCTGTTGCATTTGAAAGTATGAGGCACAGTGGCCTAATCCCACAGCAGCACCCAATCACTTCAATATCACCAATGTCATGAGTGTCACAAGAAATACCCACAGAGATCCCATGTCCAAGCTCCAAAGGCTCAGAGCTGTTCTGGAGACATGCTAGGGACCTACACAGTATTAGGCAGACTGACTGCTGATCAGTGTGTCCCTTCCCTGCTTTATTTCCCCCATTTACATCTTTACACCAGTTTGAGAGCTTTGTTGTCAAAATCTTCTGCTTTTTGAGAGTTTTCTTGGGTATCTTACATCTCTGTTCTGACACAGCAGATATAAGAACACAAAGCACTGAGGGCTTTGAAGTGGTAGTAGTTGCCTAGCTACACTGTACAGCATTGAAGCGATATTTGGCATGCTCTCTGTGTGTGTGCATTCGTGTACCACAGGTTGCACTTTTCTATTAGCCAAGGACTTTATTTGCACATCCGTATGAAAATCTCTCTCTCTCTCTCTCTCTCTCTCTCTCTCTCTCTCTCTCTCTCTCTCTCTCTCTCTCTCTCTCTCTCTCTCTCTCTCTCAGCAGTTTGCATTAACACGTCAAAATTGGCTAGTCCGCGTTAACGAGTTAACGCAGATTGATCAGTGTGAGGGGTTACTCAGTGTTAATGCGTTAATGCAGCTTAAACGTGTTTATACTGTCACCACGACTAAAGCAATTAACAATTAGCGTTCAAGTCGCGTTAACGCTGAGAGCACTTATATATAATATATACACACACACATATATATATCTGTATATATGTATATGTGTGTGTATATGTCATATGTGTCTGTGAATGAGGCCAGTAGAAATTGGTGTCAAAGTGCGTAGGAGAACTGATTAGTTGTGTTTGCACGGTATTTGTTCAGTTTTTTCCATGACAGCAGACTGCATGTACTGGCAGAGCTCAGGGAAATGCTGCCCTCTGCCAAGGCAAACAAATGGGGGAGGGTTGAGGGGAGGTGTGTGTGCGTGTGTGTGTGTGTGTGTGGTGGTGGTGGTGGTGGTGGTGGGGGTGCATCAATTTGTGTGTTTAACTGTTATTCAGAGTCTGTTGTGTTTTTTGACAGATGTGTAATACATCAATATGAATCTTTACTTTTTTTTCCCATGTTCTCAGGCTATGTCAGTACACATCCTACTACATTTGTGGGTGGAAAAACTAAACAAGTGATTTTGTATGCTCTTCTTTTCAACCTCTTCTGTACTCCCACTAACTTATTTCTGTCCGTCTGTGTAGAATGATGTCTCCACGGCCAAGCCTACTGAACTACACTCATGATGGGGTCATATCATCCCCACTACAGAAGCCCTTGGATCTGAAACAGCTGAAACAGAGAGCAGCTGCTATACCACCTATTGTGAGTTGCTAATTTTAAAGTTGCTAGCTTTAAAGCAGTTCTTGTTTTAAACAATTACAAATCTTTTTTTTTTTTAAATTTAAATATGATTCATGCAAATCTAATTTGGTAGAATCCAAGAATACATATATGGACTTGATAATGAGCATATTGTGTCACTTTAAACCTTTTATGTCTCTTTGTAAGTGAAGAGCATCTTGGCTTTTCCAGCCTTTAAAAGTGTCTTAGCCACATAAAACTGATGTATTCACACACTCACAATCTTTCATTGCAGTTGTGAATCCTATTAAAGTCTCTCTGCTTACATGGATAATAGCATAGTAGGTAAAATTGTTAAGTCATAACCATATAAGATAAGCCAACCAGACGGAGGATAATGAGAAATGAGATAATGGCCATTAGGGAAACTTTAGCTTGTCAAGAAATAAGAGATGCGTATTAGCTGTCATGCTTATCAGATATTTTATGTGGCTAACCATATGTCAGCTGGATAGGAGTGGGCTTGTGTTATGTGTGGCATATATGTAACTCTGTTATTTTCCCGCTGCCCTGTGTGCAGATGCAAGAAGCCTCGGTGCAGGGGGGTCAGCAGAGTGGGAAGGCATTACTGCATCCCCACGCTTTGGCACTGTACCAGCAACAGATCACCATGGCTCATGGGGAGTCCTCTCAGGAGGTCAAGCAACAACAGCAGCATCAGTTTCCAGGCCAGCCAGTCAAACAGCAGCCTTATACCCCACAGGCAGACAGAGACAGGGAGGCTCTGCACAGCAGCAGCCCACGTGTTTGCCCGCGCAGCCCCTCTGCCGGCGAAAGGGATGGTATGCACACCTCTATCACAACAGAAACTACTCATCTTGCCTAGAAACTCATTTACCTGCTGAAGCTGCAAATACAGAAATTCTTCCACAATTTTAGGTTTTTAGCTTGAATCCTTTTTATCATTGTTCTCCATGACCCTAGTGTCACTCCACTGCAGGGAGTGCAGCTTGGTGTTTTATGAAAAAAAGATTAGAGGATTAATGAATTTTCTTTTTTTTTTTTAATGAGGTTAATGAAAATGCAGCACAACATGCTGTTCTAGTTACATTTGATCTAGTTTTACTTTGTTGGTCCTTGCTACACGCTGTAACCTTGAGTCTGTGTACTCTAGTGTTTAGGGCATTGAAGTGTTTCTGGGACACTCATGGAGAGGGAACTGATAAATGATCTGGTATTGCTATTGACCCAAAAGGGAATACAGTCTGGTTCAGTGCAGTTACTGTAGGCTTGTTGAATGGACATTTAAAGGTCCACACAAAGAAAGGTCTTTTATAACCAGCATGTGCACTTCAACTGTGAACTCCAGTCCTTTTTCATTCATTTAAGATAACATAAGGACAGATATAAACATGTATTCCAGCTTTTATTGATTGATATTTTTCAGCATTTAATCACCGTGGGGGAAGTAATAGTTACAAGTGCTTGTAAGGGTTTTAAAAATGCTGTGAGGATTTGATGATTTTAAAAATGCTGTGAGGATTTAATGATCTGTGGTGTGGTTATGTCCATTCAGAGCTGGAAAGCAATGAGAAGCAGTTGCTGCTCCTCCTGCAGGGATTAAGTAGCTTCATCCATTGCCTTTTATCTTCTCCTCAGCTGGATTTCACTTTAAATGTTACCACTGGGATGGTGTGATTGTATTAAGTAAGGGTATTAATCCAGTGATGTGTCACTCTGGGAAGTGGCAAGAGATGTTCTTATGATGACAGTGATGAAGGTGTGGACAGCAGTGAGCTGGTAACGGCCAAAGGACAACTTCATGGATTAGTGGATGTCCATTTGTGTGTTGTTACCTGGTCCTGACTCTTCATGTGTGTCACTGTTGCAGAAAAGCCCCCAGCATTCTCTCCACATAGTGAAGCTAAGAAGCAGGCGCTGGGCCCTGATGACCCGAGGACCTCTAACTTGGCGCGCTCAGTTCTATCCCCTTACCCTGTGTCCCCACGAGACATGGCCAAGAGCAGTCAGGACCAGCACCTGCTCCACTTCAACTGTGAGCATTCTATTTACATAATCTTTATCTGTATTGTGAGAACTTTTAGCAAATCTGTGTCTACTAATCTTCCTTTTGTAAGCCTTTTTCAAAAGATCAGTTGCTCAAATCTTACTCTAAACAATCTCATCCACCTGCCAGCGTTCCAGCCATCAGGCCATCCCTCACTGCCGCAGGACAGCGGAAGGCTAGCAGCAGTGAGACCGCTCACAATGCCAGAGCCTCCACCTCTCATTTCCTCCTCCAAGCCAGGAGGCTCTATCACACAGGTACAGCACCAATAACATTAAGTAGGCATAGTTTGAGAGTAGAAATCATATAATTGTTTTGGTCAGTGATTCTACAAATTGATCTTATGACCGTGTAAAATGTTTGTTTTTAAAATAAACAGGGCACCCCAGTACAGCTGCACAGCCCAGCTCATGGGTTGGACCATGGGAAGATGCCCCCCACACCGATGGGGGTGCCTTGGATGGATCAGAGGAAAGGGGGTGAGTAAAACTGGCTGAGGGCATTAATACTGTCTCATTATTGTGCCCCGCCCCTCTCAGCCATGTCTATCTTTAAAATTAGATTTTACTCTCAATGAGCCTTTTACCTGGATAAATAAAGGATAAAAAAACTGTCTCTATTCATTTCTTGCTCTTTTCTCTCTGTAATCTAATATAGCAGGTGCTTTTCCAATAGTAAAGCAGGAACAGCTGTCGCCTCGCAGCTCGTCCTCCCAAGCTGATAACCTGTCAGCCCAAGGGCCATCTCATGATAGTGCTGCTGGACGTGGTGGGTGCTCTGTCTTTTCCTACTGTTTTATTGGCACACTGAGTAAATAACAAAGTCAAATCATGACCAGCTTTACATTCGAACACACCAAATTGGAGTGACTTTACTGAATATACAGAATGTAACCTAGGATAGACTTTAAATCTGGCTCTGTCTGTCCATCTATCTTTCGGTCTTATATAAAGTCAGTGGGTAGTTGAGTTCACTGACCTTGGGAAAATGTGAAGATTGGGAGAAACAGCCCAAATGTGTATGTGTAAAAGTGATTGTACTCGGATGCCTCAGTAGAAAACATTTTCTTTTTGGGTGGTCTTGCAAAACTTACAAATATTTATTTCCAGGTAAATGCATTCAACTGTTTCTTAATGTGACTTTACATGTTGGATTATAGTGACAGCAGTCTCTCTCTTACTGCCCTTACAGCATCAATTTCAGCTGTTCAGGGGGGTAGTATCACTAAAGGCATCCCAGGGACCAGACTGCATCCAGATTCCCCAATACCCTACCGAGGCGGCTCCATTACTCAGGTGAGAGCTGCCCACTGAAGTATTCTTTGGCCCTTTTCATAAAGCTGCTATACTGGAGGTAAAAATGCTCCCGTTTAAAGTTCAAAATTGGTACAAAAGTAGTGAGACAAACTCTCTATTCAGAAAACAACATCTTGCTTATTCATATTTTCCAAAGCATTTTACTCATATGAAGGTCCTTGTTGTTTCCACTGAAAATACTCTTAGGCTGTTAGTTTGATGATGTAACCTACAGATAATCCCTGACCACTGTTACAACAGTCTCCCATATGTACAGTTTGTTGGGTGGGGCAATCCTTGTGTGTGTTAATAATAATCTGCTGACTGTGTTCTAGTTTGAGTTGTGCATTACAACAGAATTGGAAAACGGTTCTCTTCCCCTTTTCAAGGAACCTCTGAGCAACCTTTCAAATTCACTGAACATGCTTATAAATAATTCCCCAGTATGCAGGTTTAGAAGTGGCCTGCTTTTGTGCTTGACATCATAACTAGCACGTACAGCTAGGATCTAAATCAAATCAGTTTCTTAAGTCAAGCTTAAAAGTTCTTGTTTTTGTTCTTAAGTGAAGATATAAGGAGAGTGCTTTTCAAGCAGCGCTACTCCTGTGCAGTCCTCCGAAATCTCAACTGCACATAGATGACACTGTTCACTGTTTGGTTGAATGCCGACTGGTTAATAAACAGGCTGGAACAGGGAAAGGAGTGACAGCAGAGATCTCGAGAAACTGGAGAAGAAAAAAAATCAAAAATAAAACATGAAAAGGACAGGCAGCTTCTAGTGGGCGCACTCTGTTTCACTTCAGCTCTTTGCATGTTAAAACTTTGCTCTTCCATCTGACTGATGGACCAACAACAGCACAAGCAACATCAGCCGACGGTCTTGTTATATCACACGTTTTTGACACCTTCCTCCATCTAACAAGACGCTTGCCGTCTCCAAATCTATTCCAGCCACATGATTGATGTCATTGACCCTTTCGTGTTATATCTCAAAGCCTGGATTGACTTTTATTGACTTTAATATTGACCATGTCTCATATTTCTGTTGGGGAGAATTTTTTTGCAATAATTATCTTTATTGTTTTATTGCCCAGCCCTAGCTCACCATTTCCCCTTGTAATATTGAACTGAAACTAACACTGTTAAATTATGTCAAGGTTCATGGTGACAGCAGCATGTACAGCTCATACGCTGACGGGCCACGCACTGTTAGCAGTACTTCACGTTGGTTCATTTTGATGCTGTCATGGTTTCTGCTTGTAAAGTTGAAGGCTTTATGTTTTTATACCTGTTTAAAATTGCCACAGTCAATCTTAGCAGCCTTCGTGCGTCTGAGCTTTGTACTTTGTACTTTTGATGGAAACGAGAGCAGCAGAGCTGGTTAGAGGTCATAAGGCTGGTGGATTTCCATGGTGCTGTGACAAAACTGTGGCTCCGGGTGGCCCTGTCACCTTAGCAACAGGTAGACAATGTGTTCCCTCTTTACTTTATCTATTTGCTCTAGACGCGGGCAAAACCAGTCATTGATATGCCCACTGCAATATCATATCCAGCTGCCATACTGACTAAAAGGAGATAACTGAAAGTGTAACATCTCCATTGTTAGAGGGATGCCTGTATGTGTGCAGGCTACCGTTCGGTGCACGAATACATATAGCATTTATGTCTTTTCTTAACAGGTAGGTGCGTGTAACTTAAGTGCTATCTGATCCTATAATAAGAAAGCATGCTAGTCTGGCCTCGTCCTTTTCCTCAGCGTCTTCTTGGAAAAGCTGCAAGCAACACAGTAACAATGTTCTCTAAGTGGCTACTTTTCATGTCCGCTTTAGTGACGTGACTTAAGTTGTGTGAGTGGGTTGACTCGATGATTCCTCTGAAATGTTTAACCTCAAACTGTACTCATTTTTAACTTGGTGTTTTCCTTCTTTGACATAGTTGATTAGTCAGCTTATACTTCCCTAGCTGTTTGTTCACTTGTTGTTTTTTTGTTTGTTTTTTTTATTTTTATTAATGGAATAATTCCAAATAACCGTTTAATACTATTTCCATAACATTTTTTGTTATGATGTTGGCACTGTTTAGTTTTGCTGAAATAAGGATTGTTAACCAAGTCTGCTTGTAGTCAACGTTGTCTGCTGTCAGGCCTCACTGTCATTTGCATATCGAAATCCTAATCAGCCTTTTTTTGTTTTTCACAAGAACAGCTGCTACAACACACTGATGATACAAAGTACAGGTCTCATTTCTTCTTTTTGTTCTCCACAGGGGACGCCGGCTGAACTGCTGTTTAAGGGAACCATAACGCGACTAATAACTGAGGACAGTGCCAGCCGAGGTGAGAGGGAGCGCGATGAGGCCCTGTCTAAAGGACATGTGGTCTATGAGGGCATTAGTGGGCACATTCTTACATATGATCGTAAGTAGAAGAGCTTGGCTGTATTGCACTACTTTTTGCTATGTTGCTTTCAGTTAACCTTAGAAATAATATTGATTCAAATTACACTTACCTTAAGAAATACTGTCAGTATATTTACTGAGATCTTTGTAATATATAGGCTCAGCATCTCAGACTCCTAAAGATGAGGGCCGAGGTGGAGGGCAGTCTGGGGAAATCTTGGGCCTGAAGCGTCCCTATGATGTAATGGAAGGAGGCATCTCGAGGGGACTGCCTATGAGGGAGTCGTTGTCTGCTGCCAACTGTGAAGGTAATAGATGACGTAGGTTTGACTGATTATTTATGAAATAACTTACTGTAGTTTTAAACCTTACCATTCCTTCCTTTGTCCCTCCACCTCAGGTCTGATTGGACGAGCCATGCCTCATGATAGTGACAGTCCCCACCATGCCTCTTACAAGGACACTCACCACATCCGTGGTTCCATCTCACAAGGTAGCAAGCTTAAAATATTTCCTCAAGCAAAACATACAGTAAAGGAGAATGTTAATGCAGTCTGAGTTTTTTGGCGACTCCAGAAAATGCTGCAGTCACCATTGGTTTTGTGATGGTTGGTTGGCATAACAATGGTTAAAGGCATAACAGGTTAATGATTGATGTAGTCTGTGCTCTCATTTTCATCTGACTTAACTCTAAGCTCCCTCCAGTGAACTTAAAGCCAAATCTTTCTATTGTTTCTTCCTTTCCAAAAACATGGATAGTGCTAGCTTAGTGTTTCTTTACCTTTTGGCTCACTTCTGGGTAAATTATGAAGAGAAATTAGAACAGTAGGCTTCCTGCTCTTGTTTGAAGATTAATAATGTTCATATATTACAATTTCAGGTATACCTCGTCATCTGGATCAGGATAGCTACATGAGGAGGGAACCTAAACAGATGAAAAGAGAAAGCCCCCCTCCTCGTGGGCTTGGCACAGTAAAGGAGGCCGGGCGCTCTATCCACCTCATTCCCAGGGAAGAGCTCCGACAGCCTGCCAAAGAGGGCATCATTGTACAGGTACACACTAAAGATAATGCTAATGACACATCAAACAGTTCATGCTTGCTAACTGAGTAATGCCCATTGTGGTCTCTGCAGGGAGCATCCATGAAACAAGAGGTGGCTGGCTCAGGGAAACGTCATGATGTCCGCTCCATCATAGCCAGTTCACCGCGTTCCTACCACAGTACACCATCACACCTGGAGATGCGTACTGAGAGAAGCCGATATGAAGATGCACCTAAAGGGCGCCCCAGTGCAGTGGTCAGTACAGCGCGCTCTTCTCCGCTTACACTGGGGTCAGAGCAGGGTGGCAAAGCCCATCACAGCCCGGTGGGCTACGATGATAAAGGAGCCTTAAGAACACCTTACTCTGGACAACAACATCGTAGCTCCCCACTGTCCAGGGAGGCAGGCCAAAGGCAGCACGAGGGTAAGTATATCACATGCGAAAAAGATTGAGAGTTTGGAATTTAAACAAAGAACCAAGAAGCATATGAAAATGCATAAATCTGGTATATGTGTGGCAGGCATGTAAACGAGTTGTTCTGTACTAAAAATTATTCTACTCCCTTGTTTGTTTTTCACCAGGTTCCAGTAAGAATCTGACTCAGGAGCGTAAAGCCACACCAACCCCCAGAGAGATGAGTGCCACCAAATCACCACTTCCTACTGTTCCAGATCAGCAGACCCTGTTTCAGGGTCTGGGACCTGACATGTACCGTCACATCTCCTTAGCTTTTGATCCTGCTGCGCTGGGTCGTAGTATCCCAATCGACTCAGGTACTGTGTCCATTATGGCGTGCACATGTTGCCCCCATCCTCATTAGAGAACAGTTTAATCATCTGCACAGAATTTGTGTGATAATCTGATCAGTTTTGCTCCAAGTCGAGTGACTTCCTGACAGATAAACTTCTTGTTTATACACAGCAGCATACTACCTGCCTAGGCCCCTCGCTTCCAGCGCTGCATACCCTCCCCACTACCCCTACCTCATCCGTGGCTTTCCTGACACCGCAGCCCTGGAGAACCGGCAGACGCTGCTCAACGACTATATCACTTCTCAGCAGATGCACCAGTGGCCTGCAGCTGCTGCCATGGCTGCACAGCGCTCATCTGACATCATGAGGGGTCTTCCTTCACGTGACCAGCCTGTCACCCTGCCCTACTCTTCTCGGGGTAAGGCTAACACTCACAGTCACTTGTCGCCGTTGTTTGGTAAACTGAAAGTGCAGGCAAATGTGCTGCACCTGCACCAAGAATACATATAGGAGTATGAAACAACAGCAGGGTGGTTGTTATTAATAGAAGCACCCACAAGGCAAAATTTAATGTTAGTCCTGTTCATGCTCTGAGTTATTAAGATCACTTTGGTGGACAATCTATTTATATGTTATTTTGTCATCACACTCTGTGGGAAAGACTTATTTTCCTTTATTTTGGGATTTTCCACATTTTTCCACAAAAACAAAAATATAATAGAAAAAACTGAACTGCATTAAGGTTGCTGTAAATTTGTCATGCAGGATGATTGAGGGAGCTGCCAGTCAGATTACTAAAGGAACACATCTTGACTCATTTATTACTGGCTTTGTCTTAGAACACTAGAGCAGAATCTAATAAGTTAAAAAAGGGGTTTATGTTTGAGTAATTTGCTTCTGCGTTCCCATTTATCTGTCAGAAATGTAGAATTTCACATAGCCCATCGTTTTAAATTTGAAAAATATAAATATCATCACATTCCCTTAGTCTCATAAAACATTTGCATCAGTATTACCAGCTTCTCATTGCATTTTATGCCCTGGATCAGCTGACCCTTCTTTGTGCTCTAGGGATCATCGATCTTTCTCAGGTACCACACATATTGGTCCCTCCCTCTCCAGGGCCAGCAGTGGATCGCATCCCTTACATCCCCGGGACGAGCACTGCCTTCCCTGGCAGACCTTACACCACCTCTCCCATCTCACCCGGTACAGTTCATTTCACACAAGCAGACTCACACAATAAATATGTTGCACTCTTTTTATTTCTAAAGTTCTTTCTTTCTCTCTCTCTCTCTTTTTTTTTTTTTTTTGCATGTGCAGTTGGCCCCTCACACATGAGCAAAATGCAAGGCTCGGCCTCATCCTTAGAACGTGAAAGAGACCGTGAACGTGACAGGGAACGGGAGCGCGAGAGTGAGAGGGAGCGGGAACGGGAGAAGGAGAGGGAGCGCGAACGTGAACGGGACCGTCAGAGAGATCGGGAAAAGGAAAGGGAGCGCGAGAGGGACCGTGAAAGGCAAAGGGACCGGGAGAGAGAGAGGGATCGAGAGCGTGAGAGAGACAAGGGCGGGTCGCTTGGAAATGTGGAGCATGCCCCCATCTGGCGACCAGGTGTGGAGAATATGGTGTTCTTCATTTTTATTTGTATTTAAAAAGTGAAGTTACGAACGTAGTTTGGAATTTGTCACATTACATGAGTCTGTTTCTGCTACTTAGGTACCGAGCACAGCTTGTCAAGCAGCAGCAACAGCAGCGTAAGACCTGCGTCTCAGCCGCACAGCCACCAGCACTCCCCAGTGTCGCCTCGTACCCAGGAAAACGTGCAGCAGAGGCCAAGTGTCCTGCACACTGGGGGGAAAAGTCTTTCTGTCAACGAACACTCCGGCTCATCTGTGTTACGGTACACAAAAATTTGAATAGACAGATAAAAAGTTGTAGTTTTTTTTGTTGTTGTTTTTATAAATAACAATCAAAATGTCTTTGAATTGTCTGTTTTTGTTGGCTTTTTTAAAATCTGTGTTTGCTTTGTTTAGGTCATCCCACTACCAAGGGTACCCTGGCCATCTCAGGACAGGTGTGCTTTCTGAGGCCTACCCAACTGCCATGGATTTAAATGTAGCCAAAGAGCAGAGTCGCGATGCAGGCAAAAACAGAGGGGGTCTACCCAAACATTTTCAGGACCAGCATGGGCCATCCAGTAAATCTGACCCCAAGCTGTCCAGCCCCAGCCCAGGTGGAATATACCCCGGGTCTTATCCCTCTGCTTCAGGCCGTCCCCAGCACCTGCTGCCTCTGCAGTCAGACAACCCTCCTGGCCGTGGAGAAAGTGGTACACCTAGTAGGGAAAAGACTCAAAACAAACCGATGTCCATTCAGGAACAAGAGCTCCGAGCACTCGGTAAGACCACCATGACTGCGGCCAACTTCATAAACGCCATTATTATGCGTCAAATTTCTTGTGAAACGGGGATGCCAGAGATGGGCTCGCTTGTTGCCAGCAGCTCCGCTGATGGTAAGACGCTTTGGATCCCTGGGGTCCCCCTCATTACCCAGACCCACCGCCCGTCAGTCAGTGGCCTATTGCACGCTGTGGTGATTGGCATTGTCAGATCAGCCCAGTTCATTTAAATTTTTTGTTTCAATGCTGTAGTTTTGTTTTTTTTTGCCTTCTTTCCCAGTTTTTCACTTTATAGACTTAAAGCCCACCAAGGCTGCCCTTTGGAAAGCCTTACTCCTAGCTTTTCCAAATTGGACATTACTTGTTTAGATTATATGTAAGAAAAAGAATTTGGTGAGCTTGAATGAGTTTTGATGGCGTTTCGTGATATCTCATTTAGGTTGAGCATCCTTTGCTGCTTATGTTCATTTTATTTCTTAAGAGGATGTGACTTGAATTTAACACGTGGCACCCTCCTCCCTTCCATTCGGCTGCTTACATTAAGAAAATATTTTACCACAGACAGTTAGATCATCAGAGTAGTATTTTTATACCCTCTGGTCAGTAAGACTGCTATAATTCAAACATATGTAACTCACATGAAAAAGAACATTGAAATAGAAAACTGGTCTGATAGTTTCATTAAACAGGAAAAGCCTTACCATCCACCAAACTCACTCCATGGGGTCCCAGAGTGCACCAGTGCTGCAGAGAAGGCAGGTGGGAAGGGGAAGTAACACGGCGAAGATCGGAGACACTTTCGGGGAATCAGGGGGAGGGGGTACTACAACTTCTGGCCTTCCAAGTCTCTGTGCATGTTCCTGTTTTGCTGCGAACTCTAATCTATGCTGATTTAATTAGGTTTTAGGTTTTCACACGCACATGCGCACACACACACACCACAAGCGCTAAACATATCTTTCTCTCTCGATCAAGCCTTTGGGGAGTTTCTGTCATTTGTAATGTGATTCTGTTTTGTGGTTTTCTGCTTGTAGAATAGTGTTTTTTATACAAGGCTTTAAGACAAGTGCATGCTGAGTTTGAATGGATGTTGCGAGCTAATGTACTAAGGAAGCATGCTTCTCAAAGCTGATGAGATGGTTGAGCTAGATGACAACACCAAGATGATGTTGTCATGAGTTTATAAAACAGTAGATGGATCCACAGAGAGAAGTGCAGGTGCTTATAAGCTGCTGCTGACATAAATCCTGAGTCTCTCATGTGTTTTCAGCTAACAACATAAAGCAAAGCATGTTGTCCCCACTGGATCATTCGTTCCCTCTCAGGGATTCACAGAGTCAATCCTGGTCCCCTCTTTCAACTTACATCATCCTCTGAAATGAATAATGTAGTGTAAGAGTTGTGTAAGAAAAACACGTAGCGAGATCTGACACCCAAGTGACAAAAAGTCTTAAAATCCATGCTAATGTTTTAGACCCTCGACTGAATGGCGTATCTGGAGTTATGTTTTGTGCGCTAGTATAATAGTAATAATATGTAGTACACACTTTTACATCCTCTGTTATGTTACTTATTGAGTGACTTAGTAACTTTTTGAACTTCTTCATTTCAGTTACTGATGCAAAACCTGTCAAATTTAGCACCATTTCTGGTCAAAGATGAGTTTGCCAAGCCTGTATGCAAAGTGTGCACTGAAAATATCTTGAGCAGCTCTTCACGCTCACTGATACATAAATATATATATTTTTGTATCAGTTTTAATATAGTTTTTTTTTTCCAAGGGCTTTCAAAAGTCTGGATGAGTGAAGAGAAATTTCAGGACAAAAAAAAAATGCATCTTTTCATTAGGACATTCAAAAAGTTTTGAATTATGTCACCTTAACCTGAAAATCCAAACTAATTTTTTACACCGTGTGTGTGTGCTTTTTGCCTGTCTGTCTGTGTGCGTGCGTGTTTGTTTTCTGGATTCAACTCTTAGCTCTGCCGCACAGTCTTTACCGTCCTCCGTCTGAAGAGAGACTGTCTCCAGGCCAGCAGCCCCAGTCCCCTTGTGTCAAAGGCAGCCAAAGGGTGGTCACTCTGGCACAGCACATCAGTGTAAGCCCTCTCAGCTACTGCATGACAAACGGCAAACAATATCAAATGATAATAATTAGAAGTGCTTTATGAAATAAGTTGGTGTGTGTATGAAAATATATGCATGCATGTGGAATGTGTTTAGTTTTCTTTACAGGAAAAATAAAATCCTGAAACTCTTATCAGGAGATCTGTGTGCATCTCAGACAGTGTTGTGCAATGTTCACCTAAACAGGAGGTGATAACTAAAGACTACACCAGGCAGAGCCAGCAGCAAAGCTACCACGGTTCTCCTGTCCTAGACTTGACCCGTCCACCCAGCGCCTCCCAGCCCCCTCCCACTTCACAGGAGTCTGCTCAGGGGCCCCGCTATGCCGAGGGCCCTGGTGGAGAACGTAACAGAGACCGGTAGGAATCCCTGTACAATTAGTACCTCTACCCTTTGTCACTGATGTTAAAAATATATTATAAGTAAGTGATAAATAGATTTTTTTGTTGTTGTTGTTGTCAAAGAATATATGTAATGGATAATCAGAGTTATGATTTACATGCTGTTTTCCAGATCTCCACCTCAGCCTAAAACATCACCCGTCAGTGTTTCAATCGACGGCATTGAACCGGTGTCTCCTGCTGGAGCCAGCTCTGAACCTGAAGTCCAGAGAGGCGTCTCTTACCCCAGCGAGCAGGGAGAACAAGGGTACGTTTCGACTTGAGTTGGAGCAGCCGCATGAAAGTCACGATTCTCCCATGTCCACTCCAAAAAGTCCACTATGAACACAGTTTATTTAACGTTTAGCACCACTAATTAGATTGTGTTACAAAATTTTCTCAGTAAAACAATGTCAAAATGTTTGTCCTGGTCATGAAACACTGGCCCAATGTTTTAAGCTTGCATATTTACTGTACCTGTCACGTGTGTATGTGTAGTTTAGTCACGTTTAAAGTACAATGACAGACTGTGCCATTGGTTTGTGGTTTCCTGAGTTTCTGCTCTGGATAACTCAGTTGCTTCTCGGTTAATAAACCTACTTTTTATGTTCTTTAGTCAGAGAAAGAGGAAACTTTAATGATTGTGTATCTGCTTGGTAGCCTCGTTGCACTGGAAAGGTTTTAACAGCTGAAGTGAGTGGCATGATTGTCACGTAATCCTCTCGGCCATAAATTGTGATTGTTTTACGATTTATTAACAACTGATTGTGCTGTGTTTCATCTCTGGGGTAGGAGAAAGGAGGAGCTTTAATGCCAATAAAGAGCATCCGCTCCCTGATAAGGCAGCATGACCTGATGTCTTTAATGTAACTCCTTAACTGTTTAGGAAATCCTCAGTATAGAAGGCAGGTACCACAGCTGAGTACAAAAAAACGTGGGCTTGCCTTGTTGTCAAATGATAAAGCCCTTATATTTACATGTGTGCTTGTCTTGTCACGTCACAGGAGTGGATTAGTTTGTGTGCACGTTGACATCATACTACTTTCTCTTCTACAGGATGGGTTCCCATTCTCCTCCAAATGCCTCCCAGCCTCCTGCCTTCTTTAGCAAACTGACTGAGAGCAACTCGGCTATTGTGAAATCAAAGAAACAGGAAATGATCAAGAAGATGACAGTAGTGGGAAGTGACAGTGATTTCAGTAAGTCTAACCTCAGGAATGTTCTTATCGAGTGCTCAGTAATAAAAATGTTATTTTAATTTAAATGGAGCATTAATAAGAAACCCTGTTTACACTTTCAGATGCTGGTCAGCCTGGAACAGAAATCTTCAATATGCCAGCATCTACAACTGCAGGTAATCTTTTAAGCCACATTGCTATTAATAAAGAGCAGAACCGTGAGCGCACGTTTAGGCTGAGATACCCATGCCTTCTTGATAAATCGCGGATTGGCAGCTTTATCATAGCTGGCATCATCTCCAAACAATAACTTTGCTTTTTCATAAAGTCAAACATTCAAAATGCAACTTGTGCTTGATCTTCCTTTGTGTGGTTAATAAAGGGTCAGATGCTACATGAGTGTGATTTAAAATAAACGTGGTAAGAAATCAGTTATGTTGGTTTTGTTGACCAAGTGCAGAAAATTCATTTTAGCTGTGTTTTGTTTGAAAAGCCTGCCTTTGTACTTACGCAACTACACCAGATTTGATTTAGGTTTCAGAAGATTGATGTCCACCACCTTGGCAGGCTTTCATCTGCTATGGACCACATCTATCAGCTGCTCACTGGGGAACAGCGCTAGCTGCATGGTTTCAAGTTCTCCTCAAGTGTGCTGCAGTAGGCTTGACTTGGGGTACTACTTGTTAGATATGAGAGCATCTATACATGTTACCTTTACAGAAATTCCTCCCACATTTTTCCATGGCTGAGGAAGCATTAGCTAACATTTCTGTGTGCAGACACAAAACTCTGATTTGAAGGCTAGCTTTGGCTAATTACCAACCACAGTACTTAAGACTGTGTCAGCAAACTGTGCTCCTGGAGACTTGTACTGTTACACAAAGTCAGTTTTGTGTACTTTGGCACATCACAACCGTGCAAGAGGCAGCCACGAAAGCTCGAAGACGTGCAGCTTTAATGCGCCGCTAAACTCAGTCAAAGATGGGTGTGGCGGGAACGGATACATGTTTGAGAGTGTTGTGGGTGGTGGTGGGCTCCATTTCTCCGTGAGGCTATCGTTTTGTGCTTGTCAGTGAATTCCTCTGTTGCTTAAATTCGTAATTTGAATTTAAGCACATAGTTAGTCATTTCTTCCAGGGCTATAGCAGGGCTGACAATTATGACTCTGTTTACTGTTTATGAAAGTGTTTTTTTTTTTTTTGCCAGAGCTGCTGTTTGCAACTAAACGGGTAGTGGTCTGAATGAATATGTGTTTGTAGTAGTTTCCCTTTCAGAGCACAACATTTAGGAAGGAGATGATTTAAATTAACCACACAAAGCAATTTACTGCATCAATCTTTAATGCCCGGGGCACAAAAGCATGTCTGAGTTTGTGCCTGACATAGCTGTGATATACGACACTAGGAGTGTTCATTTATTTTGGATGCAAGTGGGAGATGTTGGCAGTATTATAGGCGCAGGTGGATTGTTCAAGAGTGCGTTGCCTTTGCTTTGGCTCGGTCCTGCAGAACGTTTAGACCTGAGCCTCACACATTTCTGCTGTGTAAAAAGCTGGTATCTTAATTTAACTGAGCCAAGCTTGAAGTGAGCTGTTAAGAGGAGGAAACATTACCTGATACAAGAGGTATACAAGACAGAGATGTATTACAGGCAGCAACGGTACTTTGAGCAGTAACACATTTCAGGTTTTGTTATATTTTTACAGAACTCGGTGCATAAAGAAAACTTACTCAGCACACACAAAACTTTGCACCACTACAAATGAACCTTGATGTATATAGAGTTCTCTCTAGTAATCAGTCATAACATATCACTGATCTAAATTGGCACGCTGTTTCAGAAGAGGAACGCATGCTTGAAATCTGCACTTAAACTCTGGCTGAGAGAGCGAGGAATGTACACAGTCTAGATTTTGCAAATCCCTCACGAATTAAAAATGATGCTTTGATTCTGGAGTGTTTTCTGCACTAATTTTATTCTCTTTGTCTGTTTGGCCCAGAAGTTTCCCCAAACGATGTATGATCTCCCATTTCCTAAATACATTTTAAAGTTTTTGATGAAGAACAAGTTTTAGTACGTCGATTAGAAATCTTAAACCAGGTCAGAGTTGGAAATTGGCTTTAGTAAACACCAAGTGGGGTTTCGTGGTTTCACCACAGTCCTCAGCGCTCTAATGCAGGTGCTAATAAGTGTGAACTGAAGCTGCTCGCTGGTTTTAAATTTAACATGTGTTTTGCATAGTGGCCTACACCAAGGCTTTGATTGCTCTTTCAGTAACGAAGCTTCTTGTTGTCAGAACATTTATTTTTAACTTAACCTGGTTTCACTGCTTCTGCTGATGTGCTGTCTCTTTGCTGTCAGGTGTGTGTGTGGGTGTGTGTGTGGGTGTGTGGGTGGGTGGGTGGGTATTAACATATTTGTGGGGACCAACAGCCCTGGTCCCCACAAGTTTGAAGGCATTTTTGAGACTCACAAATTGGTTTTAGTGTCAGGTTATGGTTCGGGTAAGGATTAGGCATTCATTTTTCAGGGTTAGGGAAAGCATTATGTCAATGAGATGTCCCCACAAGGATATAAATACACACACGTGTGTGTGGAAGAGGCTGTACCTCAACCATAATTTTGTTTTTCTTTTTTTCACTCAAATTCATTTACAGATGTAACGTCATGTACAAGTGTGAAGCACTCATGCTGTGCACAGTCTATACCGACAAGTACTAATCCTGTATTTTTTATTACCTGATTTTACAGATGTTTTTACATATTTTTACCTGTCTGACCTTTTTGCATGTCACTGTTGTGATTCTGGGCCAAATATTAACATTTATAATGACCTCTTCTTTCACAGGACCTGTAAACGTCCGCCATAACCCAGCCCCAGAAACGCCTGGTAACTCAATAGGCCTGGAGGCCATTATAAGAAAGGCTCTGATGGGCAATTATGATCAATCTGAGGAGCGCTCTCCATCCAACGCTGCTACCCCGCTAAACTCTGGGTTGTCTGCAGAGGGGCGGGTTGAAGACTCATTGTCACAAGGTGCCAACATTTAAGATACCTTCATACTTAATCTGGATTGGATTTGATCAATTTGATCTGAAGGTTCAAATTATTGTATTACATTTATTTCATGTTACCTTACATTTGGCACATATGTTGTGGCCAGGATTTTTATTTATAGGGAGGGGTTTTTTTTTTCTACTTAAACAGAAGTCTCCATTTTAACAATTTGGTAATATTATCATAATATTATATATTATAGTAATATTATCAGTTAGGTGTATTATATGAACTGTTGTGCAACTGTGCCAAACTGTACTGGATTAAAGCAACATTTAAGTCATAAAGGATGCACTATGGAGTCCTGTTCTCCATTTGTTGCCTGAAAGTTAGAAAATCAACTGGCTGATTCAGGATCTGTTGATCATGGGTGTGCTGATCTGGTTTGTTTAGTTCTGCAGACTAATTCATTGCATGAGACTAGATGGGACTAAATAAAAGAACAGTTCATAGTTGTGTGGTGGAAAGTGGCAGGAAATATAACCATATTTGGCTCCTAATGTCGGCTGCATACACTTTACATATATCAGTGCTCTTGTCATTATCAATACACTGATCACAACCCGTTCCTCACCCAAAAATAGAGCAGCTGCACGTGTCCTAATTTTCCTGAAACGACACCGTTTAGCTCTGTCTGTAATGTTGTTTACATTGATTAAACCTGCTCCTGAGTACAGTAGGCCTTACTGATGGGTTGCTGTGAAGAACAGAACCATGCACGTAAACATTAATGTGAGAAGCTGCACTTTATGTGGCCAAAGGTGGCTCGCAATAAGCATCTTTACACGGAGTATACTGTAGACTCACAGTGGCGCTTGGTCTCCTCTGTTTGCAGGCGTTGCAAAGTCCTCAAAGGGTAGTGGACGCTCTAATGGGCGCAAGGCGAAGTCTCCAGGACCGGGGCTTTCAGGAGGTGAGAGACCTTCCTCTGTGTCCTCGGTCCACTCAGAGGGAGACTGCAACAGGCGAACCCCACTCACCAACCGTGTCTGGGAGGACCGGCCTTTGTCTGCAGGTATAAACCTTTGTGACACTGATTTCATATGAGATCTTTTAGGAGCAGCGTGAACACATGATGACAGATCTTTGGTTTTGCTCTCTACAGGTTCAACACCAACTCCGTTTCCATGCAACCCGCTGATCATGCGTTTCCCCAGCGGAACAGTGTCTGCTCATTCACCCTCCTCTGGCCAACAAGGGAGCCAGGGACCAGGGTCCGGACAGGGTCGCCCCTCCTGGGGGGAGGAGGAGCACAAACCTCTGCTCGTGTCTCAGTACGAGACCCTGTCCGACAGCGAGTGACTGGAAACGGCAGTTTTAACAGGACCTGCATACGGTCACCCACCTACACAAACACGGCATCCGCAGACCTTCCCACACCATTCCAACACGCATTTCCTCCATCGGTCATCGAGAATGGATCGTGTCCTCGTCTCATGCACCTGATACGCCAAACAGCGACGAAGTGGAACACTGCTGCACCACCGTGCATTGATGTGTGCGCGCACGTGTATGTATGTTTGCGCTTACATGTTATGCATTCACTCCAGGACTGCTCCAAAGGACAAATCACTTTTTCTTTTTTCTTCTTCTTGATTTACTACTTTTCCTCACTGGCCTTATCGATATACACACACATTTGACCTGCACCCTCTGGGGGGTATCCTGGTTTTTAAACTTGTGTGGAAGGGACTGAGGTTGTGTCGTTGGTCCGGTCAGGAGGCCGATGACTGCTGCTCTAGTGACAGATGATTTGACCTGAGAGTAGCGGCATGCACACGGAGGACCCTCTCGTATTTCTTCATGGTGAACTCGAGGTGCATGTGGCCCGCGCACTGCTACCACTACAAGAACACACACGAGGGTGAACAGGAGGAGAATCGACGTGTTTTGTTTTTTCCTTGTTTTGTTTCTTTTTTCTTTTTTTTACTTTAAATTCTGTCAGTCCAGTCCTGTGTTTGGTGAGCTGAGACCTTTAGTACATTTTGATGGTGAACTTTTGATGGTGTCATTTTGTTGTAAGGATGTATCTTTTTTTGCGGGGCGGGGGAAAGGGCAGAGATTCTTATGTGGGAGGGTCATATCATTGGTTTACAGGGTAAACATGCTGTTCATTGCTGATGTCGTCACATGGGGGGGGGGGGGGGGGGGTTGTGGGGGGGGGGGGGGGGGGGGGGGGGGGGGGGGGGCTGGAGAAAAGGCAAAGCCCTAGCTTGACTTCAGGAATCCATGTGCGGAGAGATGATTTGCCAGATGGATGGCACTGAGACAAGTGACACTTTCTCACTGTTTTTTTTTTTTTTAATTTTTTATATTAACCATGTCTGTGTTTGTCGAAACGTTTTTTTGGATATTAAGCACTTAGTTGTCAATCTGTTCACAATGGCATTTAAGAATTTGTTTCCTGTGGCAGGTGGGAAAAAATAATGGACCCAAGAACAGCATAGAAAATCCCACTGTGGAAGTCTCCTTCAACATCTGTTCATTTTGTTTTTTGGTCTTGCCACCTCTATCGTGTAGCTCCCCCACACTCAAAGCGACAATCACATTTGGGTGATCGATGACCTAAGCCGCTTCGAGCCAGTTTGCAGACCAAACTTAAAGCTGCTTAAAGGTGAATTCCACAGCATCACTCGAGGTTCCTTGCATTAAAAAAGGTGACTTTAAAAAAAGAAAGAAAGAAGCCATCCTTCTATGACTCTTGGTCCATGGCAGCGTCGGGTTCACCTGGCCTGCTAGAATCCCGTCTCGGAGCTGTCGTGACGATCTGACCTCTGACCTTTTGCTGTCCAAACGAGGCGCTGAAACTCGACTCCTCATCCAGGCAGATTTTGTACAGTTATGAGATGTTCTTAGTGTTAAGTGCCATTTATTTTACAATATACAGTACTGAAGTTATCAAGTGACGCACAATTTTTTTTTTTTTTTACCCCCCACATGCTGGGATTTATACTGTCCACACAGGGAAATGTAAAACAAGAAACAAAAAAAACAAACAAAATGAAACGTCTTTTTTTTCTCTTCCCCTCCAAATTCATCACTGCCTTAGCTTTTACATGTTTCACTCATTCGATTTATACAGTAAACAAAACTGTGTCAAAGGACGGCTTCCCTGGGCCTGCATCAGACGTTTTCTTAAACAAGAGACCTAGGACAAATTAATTCAAGTGTACTTCATTGCAGCTCCTGAGTTTGTATGAGTCGGAGGGAGGTGGAGGGGCGAGGCATTCAGAAGCATCCTGGTAGTTTTTACGCGACAATGTCTCACAATTTTCACGCAGCATTTTAAAGGTCACCCCAACCCTGTAAATTGATGTGAAAAGCTTCCGGTTTTCCTTCCCTGCCTGGGACTGGGAAGCAGCAGCCGTAAGCTTGTGATACTCGCAACACAAACATGACTGTTATAGGACTACCTCCTCTCCCTCCTTCATCCTACCTGTTGACAGTGAAGCATCTAACTGGCCTTACCTGCAAAAAGCTAATCTCAGCCGTGTTTGAGGTCTCTTTATTTTCTTCTTTTAGTTTTTATTTTAAAGTTGTTGGGTTTTTTTTGTTTGTTTTTTTTGTCAAGACTGATGGATGGTTTATTTCATCAGCCATGGTAGAAATGCAGCCAGGCCTTGTGCATTGGTCTCTGCGTGTATATCACTTATCCACTGATGAAATTGAAGAATGTGACGCTAAACAGACTAAGCCATATCCAGCTGTTCCCTGACTAATACGTTTTTTTTTTTTAAGTATACTAAAAATGAATTTTAACATGTATCCATTTTGTTTTTGTTCTCACTGTTTGTTCAGTGCACGCCTTTTTCATTTGAAACCAGATTAATCATTCAAACCTAAAAGGACAAAGGTGATTGCTGATGGTGTTCCCTGGACTGTCCAGTGGCGGGGCGGGGGATCGACAAACAACACGTTGTTCAACCATTTTGTGCATTTTTTTTTTTTTTTTTTTTTTTTTAAACCA
>VURO01011617.1:71851-99393 GCA_015108175.1 Pelvicachromis taeniatus
CGACATCAAAGATTACATTTGTTACTATTCTTATTATTGCTTACAGTTTGGACGGTTTTACTTGCTAAGGTATTCCTCAATCCTTAAATGAACTCACTTAAACGAGTTGTCTTTAATAGCGTCCACTGCCACTGAATGTGGAACAGTGTTGGCAAAAACACGAGGAACAATTAAAACAGATGTAAGATCACGGCACAGAGTGAAGCTGGAGAAGCTTCTTGTTTTTGTGTTTGTTTTGTAGGCCTAACAGGGAAGCAGACGAGCGAGCGCCACTGCACAGTTTGTTCTGTACCGAGAATTATGACGGGGGAGTGTTACATACTTCCCTCTGATTGTTAAAGGTGAACTGTTTGAAAAAGACAGAAAAAAAAGGGAAATCACTGTTGAAGGTCCTGCTTTCAGTTACACTGGAACTACAGGTGATGTGGTCCTTTACCCACAATGCCTCAATAAAGCACTTTAATTTAATTTTTAAGCATTAAACTCTTAATATATTTCTAATTTATTTATTCATTTTTGTTTTGAAGCCCTTCAGCACCTCCTAGAAAGCACACAAGGACCAGTTACCAAACCTCCATCGTTGATTGTGCTTACCAACGTGTTCATTTGAACTGAACAGCTGTCGTGGCTGTGATCCGACACAGCTAAATATAATGCTACAGAGAGTTTTTACGGGGATCCCATATCTCCTCATATATTCTCTTTAACTGTGTTGCTTTGATTAAAAGACTCTAGCCTTAGCTCTCTCGATCAAACTGCTCAAGCTTGAATTGAAAGTGTCCAAAGAAAAGCGAGCGCGCTGCCTCAGTGTGCACAGTCACTCGAGGGAGACAAACTCTTCAAAACACTCTTTGGTCCAAATTTTCGTACGCAGTCCTGAAATTCCCCCGTGACGTGTCAAAAGTCCTCTGAGAGAACTGTGATATATAGAAAACAAGTGCAATAAAGCCATTATTCTGAAAGCTTTACATTGTGTATGACTGATATTGCGAAGGCTCGGCTGAAATCCAAAACACAAATTATTCTCGATTTTTCCCTATATACACAGATATCTACATTCTGATCGTTGCCATCACTGAGGTTGCAAAGGAACCCAAAGTAGTGCTAAGGCCACTTGTCAGCGTTATAATTAAATAAGACATTAACCACCGAAGCGTAGCTTTGAACTGCCAGAAAACCAGCGCCCTTCTTTTTAGAGAACGCAACAGTAGAAAATCTAAACATAACCAGGTTAAATGTCACCGCAGTTTCTTCCATGGACAGTAAAGGTGAACAGAGCAGAGTTTTCATGGAGTCCAGATATTGCTTGAAGTATTTCCCTCTCGGTGTGGGCCTTTGTGAGGTTTTTTTTTTTGTCCTTGAAATTAAAAAAAAAAAAAAAGAGAGAAAAGAACCAGGACGGTCACCATATAGCCTTTTTTCTGTGCAGGCTGATGCGGTCCAGACCCTACAGGTCCTCTGTGTAGATGATGCAGGGACTAGTATCCTCACTTGACTCCAGCTGCACTGTGGAGACATACCAACGGCGGGAGCCTGTGGCGTTGTAGTTGAGCGTGGTGCGGTAAGTGTTCTTGGCGTGTTTCGGGTAGATTATGGTGGTGCTCTGGTAGCTGACGGGTCTCTGCCGGGGCTCCAGGTACACCTGGGTTTTGTAGCTCCTCCAGGTGCAGTTCCGCACCGCCACCACCGTCTCGCTGAAGGACGTGGCCGTGGGAACAGGGGTGCAAAACACCCGGTCGCGGTAGTGCTTGTCGGAGTCGTACTTGACCTCGGAGTTACACCTGAAAACAACAAGGTGGCCGTTTAGGATCAATAGGTGGCAGTGCTGACAAGAGAACAGCGCTCAGACGATCTTTACATGTGCCCTTACTTGATTTCCTGCTCTGGTTTGGGGTTGACCTTGATGCTTTCTCCAAAGAACACAGGGTGCATGCGAGTCTTTGGGTCGGTTCCCGTGGAGTTCAGGAGCAGGTAGGGCAGCTGTGCAGAGAAAACACGGGTTACAATCTCACATATAAGCAAACAATCGTCCCAGTTAAGAAATCTCAACAGAGCCATTTCAAATCACTGCAGTCCCCACCCTCTTTCTTTTCAACCTTGCCACAACTCGCCTTTTTTAAGGGCATGGACCAGTACGACAACAATAAGACCAGAAAGGCAGCAACACTTTCAGGTTCACTCTCACTCACAAAACGTGTTAAAATACATTTAAAAGTTCAAAAACGCAGTCCTCCTTTTCCGGTCCAACTCTAGATCTCTGCCCTTATGTCCGAACATCCCAGCTCTAAGGAGGTTAAGACATCCACACCACGGCTGGTAGAGATGCAGTGTGTTATTCAATGTGCTTTTTAAAAAACGAGTTTAATTACAAAAGGTTAGCTGCACTACCTCGCATGCATTAATTATGTTGATTGAAGACATTTTCATTCAATCCATTAACAAATTTGTCTCCATATCCTCTTGAAGCTAAAACTGACTTCTTCCGAGCCCCCCCCACAAAAAAAGATCCATTTCGTTTTCTATCCGACCTATTAAAGAAACAGCTATTATCTCTACAGTGCCCCACTCCAATACCCGTACAGCTTGGTTTATTGGGTAGATGTTACTACACACGTTTAGTCACTATGTTATGACATGTGCGTTACTGATGCACTATCAACACTTCCCTCTCAAATGTCACACAATATAAAAAGTGATAGTTTGTTTTAAGCGCACCGTACAGCTAAAGTTTGAGGATTATTTGGTTTTGTTATATAATCTGTCTGTTGAAGCTCTGACCTCTGACCCACAAGACTGCCCCCTCTGGAGCCATCAGTGGACACAAAAGCTGGTACAGCAACAATGCAACGGACCCTTTTCTGTACACGTGCGATTAAAAACTCTAACCGCGTCCAAATCAAACCACTCCACAAACGCGGCTCTCCTCCTTCTCACGTTACACAGGAGAGGCCGTCACATGCTGCGGCCTGGACTGCACATGCCGCTACAGGGGACGAGCGAGAGAAGGCCAAGGGCGCTGCAGCTCGTCTTACCTACAGACTACCATCGTCGCCGCGCAGTGCCATCTGAACGGCGGCACGGCGCTTCAACAGCTGCCACGCAGCGGCGAACAAAAAGCTAAACTTCAGCCTCGCTCGTTTTTCTGCTCTGTGACCTGGAAACAGTGCGCGAGAGTCTGATTGTCTTTCCACCGCTGCTCCCGCGTGGAGAGCATTCCAGGTATTTTGCCGCAGACGGTGTGCTCTGGCAATGTCTGCAAAGCAAACAGTCGTGAATGGAGAGGAGGCCTCCTCCAGGCGCCGTATCCCCGAGCATGTACACACAGCACCCTCCCGCCCACCACCACTACCACTGGAAGCACATTTTCACAGAGGTAAGAAGTAAGAAGTAATCGTGTGCAGCTGAGCAACCCACACAATGCAGAGCTACGGAGAGAAACGCCAACCCAAACACAGTCTTCCAACTGGGGGCTGTTTGTTGCAGCGAAGTCTGTGTTAGTGTGGCTGTTATCCAAATATCGATAGTATTGATATCAATGCTGATACAGATTGATACTTGCCCAATAGGATCGATACTTTGTTTCTATCCTCTGAAGCCCAGATTATACTTGGCTGCAGACGCAGACACGGACAGCTGGAGAGCTGCAAGTAGTCTCCAAAAACATCCAGTTTCAAAGTGCATGAAAAGCAGAAAGGTGTGTTTTGTTGTCTTAACTAATTGTTGCGGAAAGTAAATAATTGCATTGCCTCAGTAGTCATTAAAATATGTTAATAATGATGAGTTGTCTCTCAAATCTCGACATGCTGCTCTCCTTTCTATACGCTGCATTTATTTGTTTGAAGTATTGGTATCAACACTGACCCTGTATTCACTTGCTCTCTAATCGATACCAAAATTTGCAGTACTGCACAGCAGCAGAGGCATTAGAGCAGTGCCAGGCTGTCTCCTTCCTGTCTAATCCACCAGCAGCTGGAGCCACCTCCTTGAACTGGGCACGTCCACAGGCTCTGAAATATACGTGATTACACGACCACGCATGTGCTTTTCATGCATTCTGTCGCTCCTGTAAATCTCTTCACACATAAAAAGATGCAGATATAAGAATAATTATCCTGCATCTGCATGAATTTGAACCACGCTTGAAAACGGACAAGGCTGGCTGAGCATTTATCTGTGTTTAATTTAGAAGTGAGAGCTCATCAAACACTTATGCAATGGCCTGAGGTCGCTCTAACGAGCCCCCCCCCCCCGAACCTCTAAAATAGAACCAGAGGATTGTTATTAGGTAGCAGACAAAAACAACACAAAAATAGATTTGGACCGAGTAAAAAGACTAAAACCAAACAAAAACGGAGCACGGGCACACCTCCCTTCATCCTGCCAGCAGACTTGTACTCGGTAAACTTGAGGAAACTGTTTTTTAGATCGAAATATTCAACTCTTTTAATTCAAACAGGCTCACAGACAGAAACTGGAGTAGGTCCTTTCTTTAAAAAAAAAAAAAAAAGATAAAAAAAAAGGGAAAACCACAAAGTGGAGGAGACGCTCTAATCTGAACCTCCAGAGGATTAGATGATCATTTTTTTTTTGTTTGTTTCACGTCCCAGCACACACCAGTGCCGTGCACCTCCCAGGATGCAGCGCTGCATTTCTGAGGCCTCTTTCACGCACTTTAAAAGCCACCTCAGCCTGTGCAGACATGTTCTTAAGACTTTTGGAACTGGGAGTGACCTGGAAATGATTTTCAATCAAATCAGCCTGTCATGTGAGGCACTGCAGGATGTGCCAATGAAATGCATTTGCCTTGAAAGAAGAGAAAATGCCTCGTGTCATGTTGATTCCCCAGCAAAATAACAAAGTAGCAACATTGCCCTAAAATGCACTGTCTGACACATTTTGGACATTTGTTTACCATATAGGCAGGAAGACTGTCGCTAATGCAGGAAGCTATTTAGGATTTTTAAGATAAGACAAGAAACAACAAAGATCAAAAAAGCTATATAAAGACAGATTTTTTATTACTTCCACATTTCAACTCATGTGAACAGCATTTAATGGAGAAAGACTTCCAGATGTCCAGATACTTTTTTTTTTGTTTTTTTTTAAAGAATCAGCTGATCTTTTTGTTGATTTCTGATGTTCTCGGATATCCTGCAACTTCATTTTGATACATCTCTACTTCTTTTCTTTTTAGGGAGCTGGGCTTGTGACTGTTCAGAGATTGAGCAGGGCTAGCAAGCTGTGGACAAACATATTAATATTAAGCGAGAGATCGAAGTCAGAGTAAAATAGCCAAATAAATGAGTGTTTGAAATGGACATTTTTGCACCTGCAGGGGACTGTGTATATATCTGTGCTACTGACTTTTCTAAACCCCCCCCACCCATGAGAATGCAACATGACAGACCGTGAAGAAGGGCTAATACTGCACACAGCTTTAGGATAACAAGCAAAACAGGTTGAAGTACCGCCCTAAGAATCAACTAATTGAACCAGCAGGCTCCAACAAGAGGGCACAGACCTGCTGTTGATGGTAAATGTACAGGTCTAAAAGTCTGCTTTTCTGTCTGCAAGTTCACGGTCGCGATCCTGTAGCGGCAGCAGACTCTGAGTAAAAGCCTGATCCATGGTTTTTCATAACAGCACGCTCTGTAAACCACCACACACCATTATCATTTTGATCACATTTGACTATTTACTGATCTGGTCAGCCTGCCACCTTCATTCATGCTGATGAAGTAACAATGTTAATAAGTCTCATCGTTCTGGGGTAATTCTGGAAAGGACCCCTAGGAGTCCCTGGGCCCCAATTTGGTAACAGTCAGACCCAGGGCCCAGCTGATGCAGGCTAAAAAAATAAAAACGTTTTACTGTATTGTGGAGAGGCCAGTAGCAAGAGTGCAAATTCATAAGTTTGCAACTGAATTCCAGAAACACGCACCCACACCCACACAGAGAGAGAGAGAGAGAGAGAGAGAGAGAGGGAGAGAAAGTAAGAGAGAGCTTCCAGATGTTGTGTGAGGGAGACTGATTTGAAATCTGTTTCTGGACAAATGCTAAAATACTTTCAGGTTTTCAGTTTCTCTCCCTTCAGCGTCATTACTGAGCACGAACTCCTTTGTCCTTTAATTCATGTGACACTGAAGCGACTGAGTGCAAAATTGGGCACAAAGAGCAGGAATACGTGTCCGCTCTCCGGCGGTATTAAAACAATAAAGTGCAGCAGTTTGTTTCTTACCAGTTTCCCTTCTCTGCTTTCCTTCTTATAATATCCATGGTGGCTTTCGACGGGCGTCGTGCAGCTCCCCGAGCGCGACTCGATCAGAGCCGGAGAAAGTGAGCAGAAGGGTGGACTTGGACTCGGGGGCAAACCCGAATCCGGACTGTCGAGCAGACCTTCCCGGTTCTTTCCTTTGAGGCTGTCATCCATCGCTTGTAAATGTAGGTGCCCCACCATTTCTGGGACGGCTCAGTTATTTAAAAAAAAAGAAGCTCGGACGAAGTCGCACTCACAATACTTTTTTCTTTCTTTGAAGCGCTCCTGAGTCGAGCAGAAACAATCCTGTGCGAACTCTCTCAAGAAGACTTCTGCAAGTGAGGAAAAGACAAAAATATTAGGCAATGGCATTAAACCACTGGCCACAGGCTGTGGACAAAACCCCACAGACTGATACGCTCAGCTTTTAATTCTCTTCAAACTTTACTGTACCTGCGCGGTGTCAAGTATCCACTTTAATCCGGAAAGATATTCCAAATATGCGCGAAGAAGTCTGAAACAAACCCACAGACTCAGCTCCAAAGCGAGATTTGATTTGTTTTATAATAATATAAAAAAGAACAACCAAATAAACAAAAACAACTACGTAGTAAAACTCACGCAAAAAACAAAGAGTCGACAGCGCGTCTGGCACCGAGCAGCCTGAGAGCTCCTCTGCTCTGACCGTGTGTTCCAGTATGTGTGCGCACTGTGTGTGCGCGCTCTTCACTGGAGAGCTCCCTCTTAATGATCCTGCCAGGCTTTTTTCGGCCCCCCCTCAGTACATGGATCTAGTCCAGCCCTCATGATCTGGATCACTTCTATGTGCAACCGACAGGGGCGAGCACGTCCTCCCTGCTCCTCCTGTACAGTGTGGCTGGTGTGTTTTGCGAACCCGCTGACGCGCGTTTAAGCAAATTATCCAATTTCCTGACTGCTACAGCCGCCGATCTACTTAGATAGATTATAATTAGCAGGTAGGGACAAGTAATTAATCATCCGCTAGTGACGAGAACAAATGTTGTGATGGAGTCTTTTTATAATGTTGGCGAAGAAGAACATTTTAAAAACAAATATGTATAATGAGCTAATTGTTCTGGCACTCGTTCACTGTTTGCACTTGGTTATAGCTAATAATTAATACTGAGTTAATGATATATGACATCGGCAAAGCAATCCTTTTATTAATTATTAGCACCGTTTCTTGGCAAGTCATGAAGTAGTCCCAAAATGCGATTTTGTGTGGACACATGGATATTCAGCAGGACTGTTTCGGTTGGAAGCATGTTTGTATTTTTTGGAGACTTCACCCAAATAGTCTTGTTGCCTCACCCTAACCAAGACAGAGTGAAAAAAATGTAAGCATAAAAATAAAATGGAAGAATTTCTGACAATAAATTCTTTCCCATTCATTCCCCCGCGAGGTAGGGAGGCCTTACTTCTCTGTCTCTGGGTTTTCATGTCATGAAAACAGTTCAAAAGTGTCAATAAAAAGGAATAAATTTAAACACTATTTTACATCATTTTTTGAGATTATGTTGCATATGCTTATGAATTGGTCATTTACATGCCAGTAAACATGTTACATATACATATACATGCTACTCAGAATTTCTCCTTCATTGCCAGCTTGTTTTGTCACAGGCCTCTGCAGGGCCCAGTAGAGATTTTACCTTCCTGTAAATAAACAGTAACTGGTGTTGTAAGTCCTGTCTGTGCACTGAGCATTCAGCACTGTAACTGAGTTTGCTGTTAGCAATGTTAGTATAGTGGGTATTATCCATTGTTTGTGTGACTGCTGTGATTAATCAGGTTGAAACTTGTCATGCTGACATTTTCATGCAGTTTCAACAACATGAACAGATATTTTTGTAAGTGTATTTTAGATAATTTCTTTTCAAACACATAATCCTGGTACTGTTACAATATTTTTCCCATAATCTAAATTTTCACTCTGAAACTTTCTAAACACCTTCATGCTAAACCTTTTGTAAATCAATGTTCTCCAACCACAAGACCAACCTTTAGCCTTTGAGACTTGCATGTAGTATTGTTTATAGCTTAAGAAAAGAAAAACCTCTCAGAATTTTAAGTCCCCGTAAGGTTAAAGATGAATAAAGAACCACTTCTTTAAACCCCTGTTCATGGGAGACACATCAGTGCAATCTTACAGACAACCTTGGAGAGAGGATTGATGGTGGGGTCACAATTTGGCCCCAAATGGCCCCAACATGAAAGCATGGATCCATCCTGCCTTCTACCAACAGTTCAGGATATTCAGGACAACCCTTCAGGGAAATGTTTTTGCACCACTTTGGCACCTTATTAATAACTGAGCACCATTTAAAAGCCACACTCTACCTGAGTGCTGTTGCTGACCATATCTATATTTTTATGAGCATAGTGTACCTATCTTTGGATACCTCCTTACAGCAGGATGACATTTCATGTCACAAAGCTCAGATCATCTCTAACTGGTTTCTTGAAAATGAAAATGGCCAATAGAGCACCTCTGAGATGAGGTGGAACACAAGAGGTGTTGTGGGTGTGCAGCTGAAAAACTGTGAGATGCTATCATGTTGATATGGTCCAAAATGTTTCCATCAACTTAGTGAATCTATGCTATGAAGAATTTCAGCAGTCCCGAAGGGGCTCCAACAGGGGGTCCAAGCGGCACTAGCACGGTGTAAGTATCTTGTGGATGCAGACATGTGTGGGCATGCATTTGGAAAAAAGAAGAAGAAAGAAGCCCGACAGCTAAAGAAAGCAGTGCTATCTACCGTCGTTTTTGACACAATCTGTTTTGAAAACATGTTCTGATAAGAAACCTCTGATATGAAACCTCCAAATATGGAAAGCTTTTCACACGAAGCTATTCAAAAGTTAAACAGATATATTCAAAGATAATCCTGTCCCGTCAAGAAACATCCTTGCGCCAGTTGTGCTTAGTTAAGTGAAGAAATGCTCAGTCAGCTGCTTTGCAGTTTGCTTTTGTTTGGAAAGCATTTAGGGAGGAAAAGAGCGATTCATTACTTTTCAGGAGATCTGTGTGTCTGCGTGTCTGTAGCTATCCTGCCTGGTGTATTTCAGGACTGGGTGGAGACGGGTGGTAACTCTCCATCCAGCAGCAACCAAATGAGTTTCTCTCTTTCTCACACACGCACACACACACACACACACACACGGGCGGAGCAAACAAAGCAGACCTGAGTGAACAGGCAGCAGTCACTGTGGCAGACAGAGGAGACTGAATTGAATCCTTGTTGATCATTCCCTCGCATAACGTCTGCGCTCTCTGTTCAGACTCTTACAAACAGCAGCTCTGCCAAAAGGGAAATCAGAGCATAAATAACAGCCAGTGCAGAACTGCACAGACTCTTAAGTGGCTGATTGTATCTTTGATGGTCCAGCAGCTCTTCATGGTGATTACCACAGATTTCCAGGAAATCATGCATGATGCGTTTTTTTTTCTCCCTTGTTTGTTTTTTCAGTTCTCATAAAAACTAAGATAACTCGGTGTTTGCCTTTGTTGTCTGGAAGATATATTTAATGGCATGCCTGTTAAGCCTGCACAGCTGTAATCTTGTTTGCTGAGAACTGTTTTCCCTCCTCCGTGTGTTCTGTTTGGAAGCCACAGCAGGAAACCGTGGAGAGAGGTTTTTACTAGCATTCCCCGCATCAGGTGTGTTTTTGTATCATCGTGTCCATCCTTAAGAGCCCAGTGATGCTGATCCTCAGACATTCCAAGGATTAGTGTGGAGATCTGGTACAGATTAGCTGTAAGGCACTGGGACCCAGATGATGAGCACTTTCGTGGGTGCAGGCATGTCTGTGAGCATGCCCAAAGGAGGAGTTGCTCAATTGCAACCTCAGCGAAGGATAACCCAGAGAGCTGTGAAAATAACAAGAGTGAAAATGGTGGAATTTTACCTATGGGTTGGTCTATCGATGGTGCGCGTGTACGCATTGATAGATCAGTTCAAAACTGCAGTCAGCCTATCTAATTCTAGACTGTAAGCCAATATCTGAAGCCATCTTAGATATAGAAATGTGGAATTGAATAGTTTTATAAGAACTCTGTGTACGTTTTAGAGCCACTTAAGCAACAATAACCAAGTAATCGTTTTCTATATGTTATCAGTCAGAGGTTGAGATATGGACTTTGGGCCAATGCTGTAGATTTTCTACAGTGCTTGGGATCACTGTCCTGTTGCATGACTGTTTTGGCAAATCTTTAGCTGTTGGACAGATGAGCTTATTTGTGACTCTAGAATACTTTTAGTGTCAGTGTCTACAAGGTGTCCAGGTCCTGTGGCTGCAAACAAGCCTAAATCATCATCCCTCCGCCACCGTGCTTGACGGTATAAAGTGTTTGTGCTAATTTGCTGTGCTTGGTTTAAATATAGCACTGTGGTTTTATGGTCAGACAGAAGTCTTGTGGTTTATTCAAATACAAGTTTGTAAGTCGTTGCAAAGGCATAAACTATGAGATAATAATAGTATAACTAAATAGCAACTAGAAAGCCTTGTTATTATAGACTATTATGACTATTACATTAATGTTGTTTTGTACTTCTGTGTTGCCAATAAATCTGAGACAGTTTGACACAGTTTAGCTCAGATGGAACAGCTTCATTTCTAACACGCAAGCACAACATCAGAGCTAATTTCCCTGGTATATTTCAGGGGCCATTGTTTGGTTTTACAGGTTTTGCCAAGAGCAAGTCAGTTAAGCTGACAAGAAGGAGGTTACTTTATGACCAAACAATTTTCCATGTCCTTCATCACATGTTAAGGTGATGTTTTATCCTTTCCATTTATTCAGTATATGTTATTTGAGAGGCACCTTTACCAGTTTGACCCAGTTCTGTGGGAGCTGATTCAAGATTTCTGCAATCAATATTCTTCCTGAGTCTCTGAGTGCTTGGACATCCCAGGAGGCGCTGAGACAGACACGGTGGGGGAGGAAAGTCAAGCTGTCGGCTGATGATTCATTTTTTTAAGTACTCCATCATCCTTCCCCCTCACAGCGCAATCATTCCTCACATCCTGCCACACACACCCGTGCGCACACTCGCATGCACACAAACGTGAGAACACAAACATGTTTGCATAGATTCAGAGGCTCGCTCTCTTACGCATTCCTGATCTGCAGAAATATCTGGCGTTCTCTCTGCAGTCACACAACCCTGCCAAGCCAGCTGTACGAACTGCACCAGAATAACAGGAGGAGGGGGGGTTGGCGCAGGTGTGTCTGTGCGAGTTTGTTTGCATGCATCAACAGAACAAAGGCATATAATCATTTAGCCCCCGTGACCAATTTTTTACGTTTTCAGTGTGACACCTCGAGACACATATTGTCTCAAAGGTGTGCAGCTTACTATTGGTGTCGGGGTGCGCACTTGCTTTGTGGCGTATCCCTCAGTTTAAACGAGGCACAGAGGGGCCGTCTCCAGCAGGACGACTATTTTGAGCTGACGGAGACGTCAGAGCTGTTTCCACACAGAGACTCAGCTGTGAATCTTCTCCATGTTGCAGATAGGTGACCACTTCTCCAGTTTGCCTTTCACACGATGTACACGTAAACAGCGGCTGCTCCTTCAGCAGACTCATGTGGCCCCCTCTGCACCTCTGTTCTGATAGCCTTACCCCCCACCCATTTGAAAAGAAACAGCTTTTGACATGATGATTGATGAGCCTGGCTGAGTTTCAGTGTGCCATCCAAACCACAGAGTTCAGTGTGAAATGCACTTCTCAGGAGCCTGGCTGCATCTGGTTTTATTAATGTACAGAGAGTTCCTCTGTCGCCACCAAATCTCTTCTCCTTCCATTGTTTCTAAACTCTTTTTTCTGTATAGAGGGTTGAAGTTGGAATATTTCTTTACTAGGGGTCAACTCAAAGATACCTCGTAAATCTACTGAAAAATGTAAAGAAGAAGTTCAAATCTGGAGCATCAGTCTAACTCTGTCTCGACTTTTGTCCCACAATTTCATGTTAACTTGAATGCAGTGATTTCTATTTTTTTTTCTTTTCCAGAGATGAAGAAGACAGCAAATGTAAGGACAGATATGGCTGCATATCATGTTGTGAAAATGACAATGAAGAGGACTTAGGGAACAAGTCTAAAGTAAACAGCATTTACTGTAAAATTACTGTCACCTCTGAAAGGAGGAAGCAAAAGTTCCACACTGCAGGGTTAACAATGGCTCAATATGCAGAAGCAGCCTATCAGTTCCACAGTTATGACTCAGTGTATTAACAGCAGAGGTGGGGAACTCCAGGCATCGAGAGCTGGTGTCCTGCAGGTTCTAGAGCTCACCGTGGGTGACACACCTGAATCAAATGAGTAGTTCATTACCAGGCCTTTGGAGAACTTTGAGGTAATTTAGCCATTTAAATGAGCTGTATTGGATCAAGGATACATCTAAAACTTGGAGGACCCCACCCCTGAGCTAGAGCATGGGTGTCAAACATAAGGCCAGTGGGGCCAGACTTGGCCTGGCAAAGGTTTTATTTCAGCCTACTGGATGGCTTTGGAAAATGTGACGGCGTGCCTAAATTTTTGACTTTTTACTGTATGTTTTATAGGTTTGACCATTTTTCCTATTGATAATGACCTCCCCTGTGGTCAATCATACAACACCAAAGTAGTTAAGTAATAAAGTAATAAATAACAGAAAAGTTCAGTTTTTTTTTACTATCTACTATAAAAACACTTGTTTTTCCACAGTAGTTTTTTTTGTGATCTACCAAAAGCTTTCTTGTAATTACAGGACAGTGTGGCCAATCAGCTCCCTTTGTCTGTAATTTTACACATTTCTTACTGTTGAAGCACAAAGTGTCGTGCTGACAGATGTCTCTCGTATACTACAGACCTAAAATTGCACTTCTTTTCTTGCACATCTTATATTAATATATCTAAGGTATTCAGTGTGTAGTTAAACTTCACATTGAGAGAGAGGGCAGATTCACGTGTCCAACCCATTTTACAACAAAGAGAGCTGTAAGTGGCCCATAGTGCAAAATGAGTTTGACATCCCTGATCTAAAGGATGCTTTCATCGACCTGCTGCAGGTACAAATAAATGGATGTATGCAGGAAATTTAGCTAGACCCTAAATTGTACCCTGATTTTTTGCCTCTTTTGCTCCAAACAATGCTATAAGTTCATTAGTAAAGTGTTTTCTAGTCTATCTATCTATCTATCTATCTATCTATCTATCTATCTATCTATCTATCTATCTATCTATCTATCTATCTATCTATCTATCTATCTATCGCCTTGATCTTTTGTTGCTTTTGGCCTGAGCTGATTAGCGTTTGTGTTGCTCGTGCAGTCTGCACACTCTGCTACCCCCTTACTTGGACTTCCCCGGGGCTCCACAGCTGTTGGCCTTGCATGTTAGCAGCTCATCCACTCTCAGCTGTAAACAGTGATTCACCTGCACTCCTCTTCCTTTGACATCTTTGCTTTGTGTGAACAGTAAGTAGGTAAACACGCACACTGACTTTTGTTTAACGTGTCAGTTACAGCCTCTAACTGTGTTTATTGATATACTCCATGATGCAGACTTAGAGCGTGGTCTTTTATCAGTGCACATGCGGATCTATGTTCTGCTGAGGTAAATACATAGTGATAATTTAAACACGTGTAACGTTATAAAAAATTGACATTGTGCGCAGACAGTCGATAGTCAGTCTCTGGCTTATAGATATGACATGCACATGGTGCACATGAGTCACAACTCTGTCAGACAAATAGCAGGGAGCAGGAGTGTCAGTGGTATCCACCCTCAGAAAAAAGAAATGTGGGAAGAGATACAATGTGAGCTTTGAGACACTCTATTGATTTTCAGTGTTATTTATTGACTGAACAAGGTGTGCAGTGGTCACAGGGAGAGCTGGGCTCAGCGGGGGAGCAAACACAGCCAAGTGAGTGAGCCAAAGATGACAAGAAAAGGTCACCGCATGTGTAAAGGACAGAGCGATAACAGCTGTTTATGTTTCCTGTCCCATTCATCTCCATTCATCTCTACACCCGGCCCTGCGCTCTGTGCTCTGGAGGCATAAACAAGCCCCGCTCCCGGGTCGTGACAGGAGCCTTGCCTATTTGCTCAACATGTTTGCTCAGGGCTGCGGTCTGGGTTCGAGCGTAAGCTGTGCATAAGTAACCAATCAAATGCAACAATTTGAGACTGATGTCAACGACGAGCAGCTCACCACAGTAACATGATATTTATTACCACACGATTACACCAAAGCGATTTAGCCCAGGTTGTAGGAAGAAGAAACAATCTGGGAGTTCCTCTTCAGTGACGCAGGGATTTCCGCTCCTCTGCTGCCTTGGGGATAGGTTAAACTCTCATCTCAGAGTGATTTGTGCTCCAGTCACTTCTCATGACTCGTCTCCTGCAGGCTGACAGCCCCTCTGCCATCAGAGCATGGCTGCGCTTCCCATGGTGCTTTGTGTTTGCCTTCTAGCCTGCAGGAATGAAATGACAAGCAAGGACCACCCGTGTGTGCTTTTGCCTTACTGTTCCACAGTTTGAATGTGTGCGTGTGTGCATGTGCGTTTGAAACCATAATCCCTCGTTTATGTTTGCTTGCTTGCACCATGGGCAGCATCATGACCCTTTATTTTGAAAGGCTGACATGAAGACTTAAAGAGATCACGCTGTAATAACTGATAATTGACACTTTTCCTTTTTCATTACATAAAGCAAACGCTTATTTGAAAGCTGGTGTAAATAATGCTGTTGTTCTGGGGAAGTTAGAGGCAATCGTTTTTGGCTTCATCGGTTTACTTTTAATCTTCTCAAAATGCTCGCTTGAATGATGCAGCACTGTTCGAGTTTAACAAAAACCTGTTTGTAAGTGACTGTTAAACTTTCCCTTTTTTGAAGACTTGGCTTGGAGTGGACAGCATGGTTTGACAGAGCCTTGCCAGATTTTTTCTACTTAACACTGTGTGCTGCATTGTAGATGTATAATATTTCTCACTGCCTCTGTCAAATGCAATCAGCATTACCATTACCCTTTTTCTCCTTTTCTCTCTGAGCCTTAAGGAGGGCCAGAGCCAGGCAGCAGTAACAGGACTTCCCTGTAACATTTCGGTGGAGAGTTATTCATGAGCTGCCCATTCTCCAGAGCTCAGAGGACCTGCTGTGCAGAACGGTTTGCTGCTCTCTGGTGACAAACTCCCCCCCACATTTTGACTCGGCTTCATAGTGGTACAAACTGTTCTCCATGTGTATCTGTCTGCAGTCTGAATGACTGTTTCTAGCTTCAAGTATCCTGGATGAGATGGTAAAGATATCTTATTTATAGTGACATGCTTTTCACATGCTGTGATTATAAAGGATTATTAAGTATCCATCCATCCCTCTACCTAGAGGCAGGGTACACCTTTGACAGGTGGCAGTCTGTCACTGGCCTAACACATAGAGAAAGACAGCAATTCATACTCACATTCACATACAGTCTATTTAGAATTACCTGTTAACATAATGCATAACCCTCAAAGACAGAGCGAACACGCAGAAGGAGGACTGGGTGAGGAATGGTTATGTTTTAAAAAGGGCATGGAGGTGTCCCCTGAGACTTTATGAAGTCAGACTTCATAAAGTGCTCTATGAAAGAATAGTAGAATATATCAAGGATGTCCTTTAAAGAGCTTTCCCGGGATATACTCCCATTGCTGGCATTTCCTGAGAATCTTCTCTGTGTTGGTGTTGAATTTTAGTTGTTTTTCAAAGTTTGTTTCCAAGTTTTTTACCTGTTCCCCTTTGATGGTGTTAATGATCACATCAGCCACTTGCTTCTCGCTGGGTGGACCTACAATTATTTGTTTGGGGAATAAAAAGTAAGGTTGAGAGAACACAAGGTATGCTGAGCCTGAGGATGAGTTGGTTACATAGATGAAACCTAATGAAGAGTTTCTGGGGAAGAATATGTGGTTATGTGTGTTAAATGAAAAAAAAGCAAAGCTCTCCAAACAGGAGCCTGGATGTTGTGTTAGAGGTTTCCAGGGACTTGTGAATGGTGTCCATCCACAAGAATCTTCAGTCCCTCTTGATATGCAAACTTTAGTGGGTCCAGCTGAGAATCTACTTCCTTGGTGATGTGATTTTTTTAAAAGCCTCTGCAGAGCCTGAGCTCGTTCAGGACCCTGAACGAGCTCTTCTTTGGAATGGGACTGGAGCCATCGGTAGAATTCAGGAACAAGAGCAGGAACACGCCCCCTAGCTGCTCAGCACAATCTTTAAACAATTCTTCTTATCTGGCCCAGGTGCTGAGCTATCTTACGTCTTCTTGAGTGCTTCTGTAGTTATTGCAAGGGCTGCGTCTCCAGTGAGGGGATGGTAACATTTTACTGGGAGTTAATGTCTTGCTCAAATCTGATGTGAAAGGTCATTAAGAAGTGATGCTGGACTACTGCCTTCAACCTGAATAAACTCGTGGGAGGAGTAGGTTGTATTCACAGCTGCCAAATTCTTCAAACCCAGTCAGGCAGAGCGAAGAATTCTGCTCTTAAATTTTTGTTCCACTTTATCTCTGCATTTACATTTGGCAGTTTTTTTTATAGCACGCTTGGCCTCTCTGTTCTCTTTTTTTTTATCAGCTTGTGAACCAGAGAAGAAAAAACTCTTTTTCTTATTGAAGGTTTGACTGTGTTCTCTGTCACCTAATCACCTAAGGTTTCTTATTAGGGAACACTGAAATCTTTCCAGTAGCAATAAGTGTCTTCTTCTTCTTTTGGCTGCTCCCTTTATGGATCACCACAGCGGATCATATGCCTCCATCTCACCCCGTCGTTGGATTCCTCCTCTGTCACACCAACCCTCCACATGTCCTCCTTCACTACATCCATGAACCTCCACAGTGGTCTTCCTCTTTTCCTCCTGCCTGGCAGCTCAATCTTCAACATCTTTGTCCTATCCCTCCTCTGCACATGTCCAAACCATCTCCACCATGCCTCTTTAACCTTGTCTTTTCTGAGCTAACTCAATGCTCAGAAAATGTCATTGGTGAGTCCCGTAGTTGACCCTGGACAAACATTGTTACGATGATATAGGAACACCGCCAACGCGGGACATCAGATCGAGATCACTTGTCAGTTTAATAGCGGTGGTTTTAAAAACCTCCTGTGCCTTTCTTAGATTGCTTTACACTGCAGCACAGTGAGTACCCAAACGCCCGCTGGATGCAGATCGAATGTTTCCAGCACCTTGTTAAATCTGTGCCAAGAAGAATTAAAGCAGTTCTGAAGGCAAAAGGGCATCCAACCCAGTCCTGGTAAGGAGTAGCTGACAAAGCTGGTGAGTCTGGACTTTGCGCCACATTAACACTGGGCAGGTAAACTGGCACTAAAAAAAGGGCGATGAAGTTGAAAAACAGGAAATAAGCGATGACGATGAACTGAACACAAATCTAAACACAAGGTTAAGTGGTAATTTAGGATTGGAACCAACAGGCATAAACATTCAGTGAATTGCAGAGGTAACTCAGAACGCAGAGAGTTTCTCAAAAATAATGACAACCTTTAAGTGAGAGAAGCAAAAAAACAAACAATATCCATTTTTTAAAAATGAAAATTGTAGTCAGAATTAAAAAACCTCCTACAATAATACAGCTGACATACAGAGATGTTAATGTGACAATATTTGTACACAGAGGGGTGAGTTGAAGCTGTGTCTGTGGCTCTTACTCACTCGTCTCTGTCAGTTTCTTTTACCTTTGCTTACATTCTTTCTCCGTCACTCAAAGTCGCCCAGTTTCACCCGTTCAGTTAATCACTCACTTACTCATGCACTTTCTTTCTGGCTTGCTTGAACTCCCTCACATCTTTTGTGTTTTCCCTCTCCAGTCTGGCATTACCTCTTCAACGAAGCGCTGACCTTTGAACTCTCTGATTTCATTCCACTGCCTGCCTCTTCCTTCCCTCTCCACCTTCCTGGCCAGGTCATGACTTGAGAAGTGTGCGGCTGTGTTTGGAGATAGCCTTGTGAGTTACTGTTCATATGTCAGCCTGTGGTTTACGGCACGTGTTGAAACTCCCCTTTGTTGTCTGACAGTGGCAGAGAGCAGAGATGGTTTACAGTTGCATGCGGGGTTGGAGGTATCTGGAAAAGCCTTGCCAACATGAAAGAGAAGCAAATTCCTCATATTCCCCCCCGTTACATTTTCAGCGCAGAGATCCAAAGTAAAAACCATTTGAACACCTGGGAGAATTTACCCTGCCAGAGAGCCAAATGGTCAACTTACCATCCAGTCCAATAACAACGCTTCATCTTTAAATGGAATTCTTTAGAAAAACCAGACCCAGGCTGTAAAATTATTAGATAATTGATCAGAGCTGGAAGCGCCTCAAGGCTCTGGTTAATGGCAGACTGGAATCAGACTCGTCTGCAGTGACACATCCTGACTGAGGTTGTTTTTTTTCTGCAGCCCCTGTCTGGCTTCTGGCCTCGGGGAGGGTACATCTCTGAGCTGTTGCTTAATACAGCTGTGGGTAAACAGGCTGTGTTTAGATGCCTGTGTCTCAACCTGTAGACACGCGAGGACGCAGAGGAACACAAACCGATACGCAGCGAGTGGGTGTACTTGAAGTGCCACACCAAAAACTCTTGCCACAACTTGTTAGACTGAATGAAATTGCCCTCTTGCACACCCATAGAGCGTAACATGCACGCATCTCTTGCACACTGCAGAGAGATGTAAAGGGGTTCTAAGCAGGGAAAGTAACGGGCACTTAATCCTCTGTGGTATGTAATATGATGCCGGTTTCGCTAAAAGAGCTTATTGTCAGAAAGCGGAACAAGTAAACAACATTTAAGGACGTTTTTGTGGGGGCTAACTCACTGAAAAGCAACATTGTACACAGGGGAAAAAAAGAAATGTATCGCTAGTTGAAACAGGGGGGATAATAAATTAACATCTCATACTTTTACCAACATGGTGCCATTGCAGAACAGTCTGTAAAAATAATTGAATTAAAGATAGTTAGCGTATCTGAAAAAGCTTTACACTGACCACCTGTTAAATCAAAATATCAAAATTTGATAAAAATCCATCCATCCATCTATCTTCTTAACTCCTCATCTAGCTCAGAGTAACACTGAATGACAGGGAGGATAACCCTTGAACAGGTCTGCAGTCTATCACTCTGCTAACATAGAAAGAAACAGACCATTCACACCTGCGGCCAACATAGTATCAGTAGTTTACCCGCCGCGTACCTGGCACAGGTAGAGCATTCAAACTCCACAAAGAGCCCCAGCCGGCCCCTCTCAGGCACGAGTGCTAACCACCTCACCCCTGTGCCATCCAGGCAAAAAGCCATAATTCACAATATCATCACAATGTATTTCCAGTGAAAACAAGGGCAACACAATGCAAGTCAGTAGGTGAAGCAAAGAAAGCAACTCCCTGCAAAACTGAACGAGTTTCCTGAACACATGTAGCACTACACTGCCACGTCAAAATATTTTCCTTTATCACTGTAATCACTTTCCACTCAGTTCTTGTTGATACAATTACAGAACATGGCGGCTTCTTTCCTGTAAGTGTCTACACTTTGTCAGGAGGACGTGATCAGTCAGAGAGGTGGGCCACATTCCAGGATGTTATTTCCTAAAAGGAGCCACTCAAAGCTTCTGATATGGTCTAAGCACAAGCCCTGAAACTGTGCTTCAGGGTAGGAAAAATTCTTTTTTTTTTAAACCTGCTGGCAACAGGTGGAGTGGCTTCACCAAGTGTCAGGCATATTTTACATGAGCATTCGTGCAAACGTACGCTCTTTCCTGTAGTACAATATATTGTACACACAGTGGCAAATCATTTGGTACACCGATTTAAGAAAAGCCCAAAATATTCTGGTGTCCTGTCTAGACAGGCCGCTGCAATTTAGTTTCCTAGAACTCCACCTGCAGTGATTAAAAGTTGGAGATGCTTCTCCGTTTTTACATGACCCATTTTTGCACAGGATACGATGGTTCAAACTTGAGCTTCAGCCTGGTTTTGGCAGTGAGTTTGTTCAGCTGTGCGGGCTGGACTGATGACTGGCCAGTCCCACCAGTCCACGTTCACCCTAACCGACCAGCGGCGGCTTTAACATGCATCCAGCAGCAGCGCAGCATGCAGCTGCCTCTCAGGCTTCCCTAAGCTGACCTGCAAGATCGTCAAACAGGAACAGCAGGTCAGACAAACGTGAGAAAAGTTTATTTATTTTTGTTCAGGCAGACAGTCACGGACCATTTCCCTCCACAATGGTTTATTTTCACATTGACGGCATCCATTAGCCCCTGAGCATCCAAAACAGGGATCTGACATTTGTGCATATGTAAGCTATAAAGAGCAGTGAATGGTAGGGCAAATGCAGCTCTGCCTGCCTCTAAACCAGGAGCAGTATTTGCGTTGGATAGGAGGGATTTGGAGAGATGTGTTTCTATTCGTTGCTCTGAGCTCTGAGCCAACTGGTCCATTTTCCCCGATCCACTTTCACAGGCTGCTTTTATCCCTCACAAAGCCCAAATACCGCAAGGAAAATGGGACGGGGCGGAGTTCAAACGACAGCTCAAAAGTTTTATGTTGAGACGAATTAGAAATGACTTTTTAAATGCCACTCTATATGTGCTGCCCTACTGTAAGAACTCAGCTAATGAATTTAATGTGCAGTTTTTGGCATAGGATGTCCATTTTGCTTTTTTGGCTGATTAAAACGTACAAGTGATTTATAACTGCAAGGGAACTCTGGGTTGTTTGGTCCTGCGGGCGTCTTATTACGCTTTTTTAGTTCCCCTTGTCTGCGTCACCGCTGCATCAGACTGTGTTTACCATTTACATACGGGCTGGTAGGGAAATATTGCTTTTCAGTCGTAATTTCAGGCTTCCCACTAATAGACTGAGAGCCATCATTGTATAGTGCATAAGGTTTAAGATGAGAGGTCTGTGCAGTCAGCACATTCCTCCATCTTATTTCCAATTATTTCTGCAGTTTTCTTTCACAGAAATATTCTTCAGCTTTAAAAAAGTTCAAAGGGAGTTACATGAAGAATGAGAAGGAAGATGAGGAAGATTTAAACACACGTTTCTGCTAATATGAGTCTGAAAGTCTGCAGCTCAGCCCTGTTAGTGAACTCTGGGAAATGTTCAGCCTGCCTGCTGCATGTAATAACTTACTATTCACTGAAAGTGGCACCTTTTTAAAAAACCTTTGGAGCACCTCATTTGCATCCGCTTTGTAATTTTGAGTCCTCGTGCACATTTTTGTGGACAGCAGTAAGGAAAGTGGTGGCCACTTGTCCCACCTCAGCCTCAGACCCTTATGTGTTGCAAAGTTTCTTGCTCTTATTTTACTTTATCCTTTAAGATCGGGTGCTTGACCAGAGGCCTGGCAGCATGAGGGTCTTGTGCAGGATCTTTGCTGTTCCTAGGACTGTGCTCTTCAGGTCAGAGATCTCGCATGTTGTTCCTGGAGTCTGCCGGAGCCCATTTTGGTGGTTACTGCCCTGAGTTATTACTGTTGCCTGGTGTGGTGGGTGGACCCCAGCACCTATACATATTGTGCTCAGAGCTACATATATATAACATTTACCACAATTCTACAATGTTTGACAGACACAACTTTATTGCTGTACATGTCCTATAGTCGAGTAAAAGAAATAGCTCGGGGGAAGTTGGTTCTTATGTTACTCTGAGAATACATGTGTTGGTTCTAGCTTGTATTGAATGATATGGTGGCCCAGAGAGTTCAAATACGCTCCAACTTAAGAAATCACAAGCAAACAGAAAAATGCTGCAAAAGTACGCAAAACACAACAGAAGCAGAAATAAAACACGATGGAAGTGTTTTTGGAGCGACAATAATGTGATAAAACAAACCAGAAGCAGAGGATTCATCAGTGCTGTGAGAGAGAAAAAGATGCACATAATGTGTGTTTTAACCACATGATTCAATATCCAATATTGCAGATACGTTTTTGTTATTAGCTGTTTACTGTTTACTTGTCACTTCTGCAGCTGATCCGTCACGTTACCGTTTCCCCAAAACACTCGTTCTTCACTCTCTCAGCACTGGAAGGCAAAAATACACGATGAAGAAGATTTGCCACCAACGCTGCTGATAGATATATTTAAAACCATCGCTCTTTCATTGCCAACTCATCGTGAAGCCTCTTCCTTGGGTTGAGTGACATGATGTTTGGGTTGGATGTCATACAGGGATTTATCTAAACTCAGCTGACGATGTGATAACTGATAGGAAGTCTAGCAGAGAGCAGAGGGATTTTTACGCCACACCGGCGGCGGGCGTAGCTGGAGGCATCGTGCTTTTAGCTTGTCCATTATTCATTCAGTTCTTTTTTCTTTGTTTTGTTTCTTTAATCCATTCACTTCTCGTGAAGCCTAAGTTAACTTTTTAAAAAAAATTGGCATGAACTTAAAGATCTCTACGACCACACAAAACACATCTCCAGCGTTAACTCACAATACCATGCAACAATTATTGCAAAAATTCACACAAATGTCTCAAAGGATTCAAGCATGGAGTGAAGGCATTTTTACAGCCGAAAAGTCAAAGGTCATTTCAATGGGATATCATAATGTTTTGCAAAAGCAATTTAACGATTTTTCAAAGCCACATTTTGGGAGCAGAAGGGAAATAGTGAGTTTCTGTCTGTATAAAACTGTGCACAAATGATGCTCTTGCTCTAAGGCTCCATCACTCCTGGCTCTTTGTGTGTAAGAGGCACCATTACATGCTCACCTGTATGAACAGGCTGTGCTGATAAAAGTCTGGCTGCTACTTATTCCTTGTGTGATTCTTTATGCACCTTAACTGAGAATCCACATATTAATTATACATATCAGGCTTAGATCAGAAGAAAAAAAGAGGACGCTTTCATTCTTTCTCTCTCATGAAAATAGGTGACACTAAGATTTGGGGACCTATGAATGAAGGTGACATCTCTGCTTCCTCAGATCAAACATTTAAACGTTTTTAATAAATCTGTCTGGCTATAAAAAAAACAAAACTGATCATGTACAGTATCTTAGCTGGCACAGGCTTCTGTCCAGCGGGAAATAATAACAGATAGTTTGATCCTTTGAGACCAAAGCATGTGCGCAGTTGTTGGTAATGTTGTCTGGTTATGTCAAAATATGACACATTATTCAACTTGCATGCGAAAACACACAAACACTGTGTAACAGTCATCTTTTGTGGTTGCTCACTGATGGCGTGTGAGTATGCGTACTTGAACGTGCTCGCACAGGCACGGAGGGAGTGTGGCGGGCCGAGCAGGTCTGATATTATTAGCAGGTGGTGTGCCACACACACACACACACACACGCACGCACGCACGCACACACGCACACACCTACACCTGAGCCGCTGGGTTAGAGTGACTGTGCAGAAAGTGATGCAGACTGTGACTCACACTGTGAACATGACACCGGCACTGTCCGGGCCATCACATGTCACTGAGACACACCCTGCTTGCGCAAAAAAACTCAGCTTCTGACGCAAACGAGGCAAAAATGAAAATAAATTAAAAAGAATCCTGCCTGGCCGCTCCTCGAGGCACAGAAAGGCCTTGTAGGGAAACAAGTTGTTTTAAATTGAATTTTACGGCTGCACAGACGATGTCCACGTTTCCATGGATGCAGCTATTGATTACCCTGAGAAATGTGTGGAAATAAATAAGCCCACCTTTTTTTTCTTCTTTTTTTTAAGGATGAATATTTCCTCCACATGTGTATAAGTTTATTGATAGCATGTGGCTCCATTTAATGCAGACACATAAAACAACAAGCAGGAAGCATTAAAACCATGTGAGCCTGGCCTCGCTCGCTCTGCAAGGGACCCACTTCTCAATTCAGCCTGTGTGCTCCCAGCCCAAAAAAGGGACACACACACACACACACACACACACACACACACACACACACACACACACACACACACACACACACACACACACACATAGCTGTTCAAGCAATTAGGCACGCCTGTTCTCCATGTTGGAATAATAAATACAGACTGAGGGGTACTGCCCCACTATACCCAGTTAATGCGTCTCTCTTAGCCCTCCGTACCTTATTAGAATAAACAGAAGTGGCGTGCAAGTTTGGGAAAAAGTTGACGAGTGGCGAACAGACCCAAGAGTTGAAGCCGAGCTCACATACGTCTTGTGGTTTATTTAAGCTGACCACAGCAGCAGTTTGTACAGTATGAGTGTGCCTGGCGGTACAATCAGCGTGAGAAAGTTTGGAGAGGTATATTTTAAATTGACTTTGGTTTGCTCTCCTGCGATTGGCCAGCCTCTATTTTAAATGTGCCAATACAATAAGAACCCCCACCTCACCAATGTGGTCTTCTGAAGAAGGGGTCAAACAAATGCTTATTTGAACTGGAGCCTCACTCGTTCCTGGCAGTGGGCATCATTTATTTGTGACAAGTAATAGCACGGATGACTCCCTCCGTGGTAAACAGTCATAAAATAACCCAGGATTCAGTTGCACAAACACAAATAGCTGACTATTCATAGCACTAATGAGAGCTTCCAGGGACACCAGAGGGCCTTGAAATACACTATTGCCACTTGTGGGGTTATGGCAGGGTAGGAACTGAGGCTGGCTGAAGTGCTAGGTAAACAAAGACATTTGTTTGCAACTTCTCCTTTGAGTTTTTGTCTCCTCTTCTTCTTCTTTTATAAAGGTCTTTAAAGGTCAAAACAGAGAAACACTGTTTTGTTCTTCCACCCTATAATTTCCCCTCACACAAACTTTGCTCCGTCCATCAGTGCCACGACCTTTCACTTAGACAAAGATGCTTTCCATCAGTGTTTTGCTCCTTCTGGTGCTTGCACACACACTGATTTGATCTTTTGTAACCTGTCACGTGAACCTCTCTGCATATTGGACGGTAAAGGTGTCAGAGCTCCCTCTAATAGTCGCAAGCTATTTTCTCAGTAAGACATTAACTTATCATTACCCCCCCCCCCACGCACACACACACACACACACACCACCACCACCACCACTACCACCACTGTGCACAGTGGAGGAGGGTGTGAGTAAGCACCGTGCTGATTGATCGGTCTGTTTATTTTTTCATTTTGCCTGACAGGAATTTCAGACTTTAACTTTCAGATCCATTACAGACGGCCAAGCCAGGCCTTTGAATCCCCCACTGTAATTAACCTTTGGAGGAGAATAACAAACCAGTCCACAGGGGCACTGTGGCCTGGCTCAGCTGCTTTGATGTGGTTCCTGTGTTTGTTCTGCCATGCACTGAAAGGGAGGTGAACTCTGTCGACGTGTCCGGGTCTCCCGATGGGAGGATGGTGCTGGGGGGGCGTGTAACGCCCGTGGGGGTCTCACACACCACAAACACCACCAGCATGGGAGCTGTTATTGTCTTTCTGAAGCACTGGCTACATTTCTTTACAGTCAGGACTCAGGCTTTGCCCACAGTTTTTTTTTTCCTGCTGCCTTAAGTGGCACACAGGACCTAACGCTGAGCTTAGGTGATACATTCACTCAATGATTGAGAGATAGCTGCTCTGTTGATAGCTCTCAGATAGTTCTTTTGTCTTGTGTGAACATTTATCTCTGTTTACCCAGAAATCATGTCACAACCTATGATCGGGGAATGCTAAGTAGAGCATTCATATCTGGCTTTGGAGTCTTTCTCCTGTGTTGTTTTACTTGTTACACAACCCCTCATCTTAGGTTGAGTAATGTGTCAGTGTGTGTGTGCTGCTCTGTCTTATCATCTTATCTGAAGTAATTTTTTTTCATGTTAAATCCTCTGTTCACTGGTTTGTTTTATAACCTACAAAGTTTTTATATTACGCCAGTGATTATTCTGGTCATTTTTATTTAGTAGTTTATTTGTATTTATTTTACAAACAACATACAACAGTGTCATTTTATTAAAGTATGTGCTAATACTATAACTCATAAATAAAAGCGGATCGCTGTGCGCCCACTGCCAGAGATCAGTCAGTGGCCCGAACTCTTACCCAGAGCGCTGCATCTGAGGATCTTTTCCTTCAGCATTGTCTCCATGTGCATTTTTAACAGGCCTGAGAAACAATGTTGGCTTTGTGAAGGGTTTCCATGAGTTTTCTGTTATGGACGTGGCATTTCAGGGAAACAGATTCCTTTGAATGTGTCACAATGGCAGTGGATTTTTGTGTTTCAAAGTGTGGGTTGTTTGCAAAATGGGGTTTTGAAGGAATAACATGCTCAAAACCCAGTTAAGCAGTATACGTATACTGATCTTGTTTACATGCTTTCAACTACATACTTATCTGTTTCCTTCCTCTTTGCACAATTGTTGCACGTATGTGCATTTTATGTGCGCAGTGCAAAATTTTCCACTGACCCTGATTTGTCAGCGGGTGGGAGGTGGTGCAGAGCAGTGCAGCAGCTCTAAGCTGTGGACAGACTGGTGTTCCATCCTATCGGCTCTGTATAGCTGACATTCTGGCTCAATGGGCCGTTTCAGCACCTCGACACACTATCCCAACAGGACTGCTAACGCCTCGCTAAAACTGCTCTATACATTCTTTTACCCTGTGTTTTGCAGTACAGCTGTTAATGTTTGATCATCTCTGGTTCAAAGCAGGTGTAACTCATGACGATTTTGTGCATTCAGTATGAGAATAGTTTCTTTTTTTAAAAGGATATATAAACTACATAAAAACCCTAAACATTTTGACACCTTTCATCTGAATGTTTTGGTTAGGGATGGATACACAGGACCTTGATTTGTCACATAAACACCGTTGCTCTATGACACAAGCATGAACCCAGTGACTGAGACCATAAACATACTGGAAAAGCGTTCACTCAGATCATGGATCAAGTAAGAAGAAGGGTCATTTTCTGATAGACGTCTATGCAACCGGACTTCTTTTTTAAACTACAGTGTCTTCCCCTGCTGGCCATTAGAAAGAGTGCAGGTTAATCTGTCAAACTTTAATCCTAACCCCAGTCAGAAAATAACCATTATAACAGAGACAATAAGCACCATGTTCATGTATACAGACCAAAAAGAGGTGTCACAGTGTAACAGAGGAAGATGATAAAAAGCCAGATGGTTCTGATCATTTATTGAGCTAGATTAAAAATATAGATTTAACCCCAAATTCTTTTTTTTTTGTACAAAATACTCCTGCACACAAGGAGATACAGTTCACTGACATATATGTACTGTAATGTGATATGACACATTTATTTAAACAGATGTGTAAACAGCTATCCCAGGTACCCCCCC
>VURO01011617.1:99413-109456 GCA_015108175.1 Pelvicachromis taeniatus
AATAAATAAAATATAAAAAAAATTTTATAAAAAAAAAAAAAAAAACCATCCCCCCCCCCCCCCCCCCCCCCCCCCCACACACACACACACACACTCGCAACAAAACAAAACAGACAAACATCAAGCAAAACAATCAAAACAAACAAACCAAAAAAAGCAAAGAGGGAGTGCCCTGTTGCTTGCACTCTGCTCTTTTTATAACTCTCTGCGGATTCACAGAGGCCGGCTCCTACTTTTCAGCATTAATGGTGCCATCACAGAAGTGCAAGTTACCTTTGCACTGACACAACCCCGTACCATGACAGACCCTGGCATTTGGACTTGTTGATGGTAACAGTCTGGATGATCCTTTTCTTCTTTGGTCTGGAGCACATGGTGTTCATCTGACCACAGTACATGTTTCCACTGTGTTCATCCCAGATGCCTCCGAGCTCAGAGAAGTTGACAGAGCTTCTGGACATTGTTAACACAGGGCTTCCTTTTTGCACAGTACAGTTTTAACTGGCATTTGTGGATGTAACTGAGCCCATGTAGTGATATTGTTTATAGATGAATGATGTTTCTTGATGCAGTGCCGCCTGAGGGATCGGAGATCACGGTTGTTCAGCTTAGGCTTGCGCCCTTATCCTTTACGCAGTGAAATTCCTCCAGATTCCTTGAATCTTTTAATTATGTTATGCACTGTTGAAGGTGAAATATCCAACTCTCTTCCTGTCTTTCTTTGAGAAACACTGTTTTTACACATTTTCTGACGTATTTGTTGGCAAACTGGCTTTTGTACTAAATCACAAGGAAAGGATGTATATTTACAAATGAAATGAGTTGACCAGACAAAAAAAATGAAATATTTTGTGTTCATCTTGTCTGCAATGAAATACAATTCAAAATAAATGTAGAAATCACTACTTTCTTTTTTTATTTACCTTTTCCATACTGTGCCAACTTTTTCTAATTTGGGTTTGTATAAGTAGATGTGACAGTCAACACAAAAAGGTGCACACATTTTTCATACTGCATGTTTGAGTGATATTTGGATCGATCCGCCCATCTCTATCGATAATTATCCAGACTTTCTGCTGTAAACTCAAGCATACAGATTACAGAACAACTTACTCATTTAGCAGTTTGGTGTAGTTGTAGGAGAGCCTCCAAATTAGGTTATTTAGTTAATATAAAGTAACCTGATTTTTGCAGCTATCCGATAATGTGACTTTTGTTTTTCCTCCATGGTCAGGCCTTACTGCAGAAAGTTCTTATGTCAGCAGCTATTTTGTTAAGTACACTCATAAACATTGGTAATAAGGAATTTATTATAAATCCCAGTTACAAAGAAAGCATTTTAGGGCAAGTATGGCATGGCTGCAAATGCTCAAGGGACCACCTGTAGCAGCACAACTCTGTTAAAGGCCAGCATTTTGACGGGCTGAAGGTAGTGTGGGTGGTCTCAGGTTCTAATGTCCTCTTGCAAAGTCAGCAAGCCCAACACCCTCTGCCCACACTGACACCACTTTACCTAAAGACAGCCCCCTGTGAGCATCAGTAACTTCATCAGACGCTCTGACTTCCAGGAAAAGCACCAGCTTGTGTGACGTATTTGTTGCCACTCCATCCCCCTATTTACGCCCTTTTTAACTCTGCTGTCCCAGACTTACTCAGTCACTCCATCCAATCCTTTTCCAAAATTCACTGCTTCACCAGTTTGCCCCTGTGTGGATAGCGGGAATCTGGAGCATGGTTGTGCTGAAACTGAATCCTCAGAATGGGAGTGGGAGACTGAGCAGAGCGCTTGAGGGAGGTCATACAGGTTTATGGAAGGTCACAGCAGAGCTCACCCAAAGGTCCGGCCCAGCACTGATTACACATGCAAACATGGTGTACTTTGATCATATGCCTTGAGGTGGTCCCCCATCTACCGACCTCCAACAAGTTCTAAAGTTATGCAAGCGCCACAAGAGAGACGGGGTGGTTGGGTGTGTGTGTGTGTGTGTGTGTGTGTGTGTGCGTGTGTGTGTGTGTGTACAGGTATTAACATCTTCGTGGGGACCAAAATTTGGAAGTTTACTATACTCGTGGGGACCAAGATCCCCAGTCCCCATGGGGTTGAAGGCATTTTTGAGAATCAAAATGTGGTATTAGTGTCAGGTTTACAATTAGGTTATGGTTAGGTTCACGGTAAGGGTCAGGGTTAGCCATTCATTTTTGATGGTTAGGGTTAGGGTAAGTGGCTAGGGAAAGCATTATGTCAATGAGATGTCCCAACAAGGATATAAATACACACGTGTGTGTGTGTGTGTGTTTTAACATAAAGATTAACAAAGACTAACTCGTTAAATGCTGTTCTGTGAACAAATACAAAAAAGCAAACTTACTGTGACTTTTGTGTAATACAGTTTGTGCAGTTTATATTGTACACGTGTCAGGTTTGTGTGGGCACATGCGTCACTCAATGTCTGCATGAATTTTAATTAGACTTTCAGCGTGCAAGTGTGACAAAGATTTACAAGCTTAACATCTTGTTGCCATAGATGTTAAGCTTGAACTCCCTCTGTGATAACTTCTTGATGTGCCTCAGCCCTTTATCTCTAATGAGAATGTTGTTCTGGAAATTTTGATAATTGGTTTTGAAACAAAGTCAGCAGTCACAATAGACTGTTTTTCTCAGGATATGCACAGTTTGATTTCCAGGGCCATATTTCTTATTAACTCGCTGAATGTTGGCTCTCAGAATATGGCTCAAAGTCATTTACATATCATGCAACGTGTTTTATTTTGTTTGTTTTTGTTTGTTCTTTTGTTCATCCAGATCAAAATAATTATTTAGATCTTTTAAGTATAACTGAATTCTGATTTCTTTTTTAACACAGAGATCATTTTTACCACGTTTGTAACTGTTATTGAACTATGATGTACAGTACCGTGTATACTTATATCAAACCAGCAGTTATGTAGCTTTCTCAATGTTCAGGGAAATAGGAAGATAGAGAGAGAAGAGGCTGTTTTTCATTGCAGGCATGCTTTTCTCCCCTCGGTAAATTCTTTAGTTAGCTTGGTAAGGATTAGGTCTGAAAAGTCTCTCATTTGCCGCCAAAGCCCTCAGGGATTCATTGGGGAAGACATTCAGCTTCTCTACTGCTTCCCTCTGAATTTAACTTTGCCATTTATTTATTTTTATTGCAGCCCACGTCTGATTTGTGCTCTCTTTTGCATTTTGTGACTGTCTTTATGATTCATTTAACTTTTTTCAGCTCTATGTTGCTTGAGGTACTGTACACTAATTTAGAGATATTGGACTGTCAATTTTCCCAAGTTTACATTTCAGCATTTGATATTTATTTTAGTTTTGTATCGGTTTAAAGAGAGTTAGTATAAAGAATTGCTCTGTTTATTCTAGATTTTGATGCTAGATCTTATGCTCTAAGCCCCACCTTTGCACATGGACAAAATATGCGTAGAAAAGATTTGATGTGAAAATTGTTCACATATCCTTGTGAATTACAAGCGCTTTGGAAATACTTGGATCCCACTTGAATTGAAAGCCTGAGGCTATGTGGGATACACCCTAATAGAAAGCAGCTCGGGGATAAAAGTAATGGTTGGTAAAGAATACAGGAAACTGTAAATGGGATAAAAGACACAAGCTCAAAAAAAAGAGGTACATTTCACCAAGTGTCTGACTGAAAGCATATTTCTTCCCCAAGGCTAATTTTTGAAACTATTCGATGTGAAGCAAAATAAATGTCAGCCACATTAGAATGAACCTTTCAATGGTATGGATAATCAACAGGTAATTAGCATTACTTCTTAAGGGATCCGTCATAATTTTGACAAGAGATTTGACAAGAGATTATCAAATGTTGGAAAATATTTGATATTTTTTTAGACTAAATGATGTTAATTAGAAGAAGTGCTGCAGCTTTTTGACTCATACAAGCTGTTGTCAACACCAGAGTTAGGGCCCAAAAAACCTAAAGTTTCAACCCGTGCTTGTAATTGCTCAAATACAGAGCTATGGCTTAACTTTGAAACAACTGAGATTTTATATATTTAGATATGCTATTCCATGTGAATTCAGTTCCAGTGTTGACCTGAGACTATACACAAATCTTTTTCATGTGTCTGAAAAAAAAATACAGTTTCTTTTTTCCTCCCTTCTCCCACTATGTCCACTGACATAGTGAGCTTGACAGAGAGAAACAGGGATGACATGAAAATGTAGGATGAGGGACTGTGTTCAGATATGAGTGGAGGCTAAAGGCAGATTCATGACCAATGATGGTATAAATGACCCCCACTGTACATCAAGCATCCTTTTACTTCAGCTCAGGAGATAGACAGGAACACGTGAGGATACCTTATGAAAGACAGGATGATGGGATATGATCAGATATGAGACAGAGAGGAAAAGCAGGGTCATGGCCAGTGATTATATAAACAACTGCTACCCTCCTTCAGACAAACGCGGTTCCAGTGCTTAAGCTTGGCAGATGCTCTGTCATTCAAGAAGAGCTTTCAATTGCTTTGTTGGTGCATTTATGGAAAGTGGCTATTCTTGCACAACCCAGTGGACTAAATTCAGGTTAATTTAGCAACAAGAATTCATAGAGATATGTACATGAGCGTTAGTGTTAAGTAGTTGGTATCGCAACCTGGTACGGAAGGTGGCTGTCAAAGGAATGCCATTTCCTTTGACTGCCCCATCTTCGTCTTGTCATTGAAGTCTAATACTAGCAGTGGTATAAATGACATGGGCTTCCACGCTCATGGGTAGTTCAAAAATTGATTTTTCTTTTGCAGTTGCGAAATTAAGCATATTTCCTGATTCTTGACCTCTTTGGTTTTTATAAATTGCGTGCCGCTCTGATAGAAATTCATGTGAAGATACTGCATGCTGCTTCTGCCACAGCTGTACATTGCTTCTGCCACCCTCACAAAAAAGTGCCAGAAAACACACTGAACCACTACATTGTTGAGTCACATTAAAATATTATCAACCATCTTACAAGTTAATGCCACAATGTCACATGAAGACCCAAGCCCAGCAGCCACAACAGCAGATCAAAATGCCAAGCTCTCCACAGGGATGCTATGCTTTCTTTTTTTCTTTTTGCATTTTCGGGTAGCTCCTCTTCATCTAACATGAGAATTGCAGTTTTATTTTCTTGCTTTACAGACTGACCTCTGCTGCTGCTAAAGAGTGGTTTAGTAGAACTGTGCGAAAAGGCTGCTCTTCATTATGTCACTGTGTCTGCTTATTTTCCTCAGTCACATACGTAAGAGAGAACCAAGAGAACAGATGACTCGAAGCAGACAAATAAGAAATCCTTGGTTCCATAGTGTTAATCTTAAGCATGTCAGCTACTTATAACATGTGGAGGTGCGAGCTGGTAAGTTCTACCTTTAAGGTACATCTATGTTTCCCAGCTCTAAGCTCCTACAAAAGCCTATTCGCTCCTCGAGGGGCATTTAAAGTATTAGACGATCCTTGATGATGGAGGAATGCATGAAATTTCTGGATCACAGGAAGAAAAAAGACATGAGCAAGCATAAATTAGCATAATGAAAAGGACCTACTGTTTTTCATTTCTGAAAGCCACCGATTTAATATTAGAGGAACTGTAGGTACAGTAGAGTGGTTGGAAATATTTCTGTTGGACATTTCTTGAAAAAAAATGAATGTGCAGCGGGGAATTATTGGGGCATCCACAGCCTTCTTAGAAAGTCAGTAGATTAAAGACTTAACCTTATATGTTCTGGGAGAGAGAGTAATACATTTTGCTGTCAAGTCTCCGAGACTGGATGTCTTTATGTTTTATCCATGTTTGATGAAATTATGGAAAGACACGTGCTTGGAAATATAATATCGACTTCTTTCTGTTCTCTTTCCCTTTTCCATGCAATCCGTGTTCACCCTGAAGCTGAAGAATATGCTGTTGAAGGTAAGACTGATTTTTCTCTCCTAAGGCCCTCTGATGGCTTGTCTTGATGTTCTCATGGATGCTGATTCAGGTTGCTTCTAAATGCTTTATGCCATCCCTCTGTGGAGGGGCATTGTCAGTTTGGACTGCGGTTATAAGTGACTTCCAGGGGCTATAATGAAATTTTTTTTCTGTATAAAATACAAGTGATGGATGTGCACTTGAAACTATTCCTATTTTTCTATTATTATTATTTCATTTTGTCTTTCTTCATTTGTTTTGTTTTAATTTTTTTATTATAGTTTATAGAGAATATGAACATGCTTGTATATAAACGTGTCAAGACAGCTGTTCTAACCTTGACTCAGTCTACCCATTAACAAGTTATTGTTCAAATTCACATGCCATGACAAGGTGATGACAAGCTGCTGTCTTCACATCCTTTCCTGTCCCCTACAAAGGTGGACAAATCCTGCTGGTTTAGGCACTAAAGGCACCACATTAGCCCTTGGGCCATGAAGGTGCAAAGCCAGTGCTGAATGTAGAAGACATTATGGATACATCAGTCTCTGCTGATCTTTCTGCAAAATGTTGCCTTCCAGAGGTTCACCCACTGGGTGAATGGATCTGTTTTTCAGTTCAATCAGACACTGAAACTGACATAAACAGGTTTTTTTTATATACAATGTGCATCTAGGTGTGTGTGTGTGTGTGTGTGTGTGTGTGTGTGTGTGTGTGTGTGTGTGTGTGTGTGTGTGTGTGTGTGTGTGTGTGTGTGTGTGTGTGTAGGTGTGCTTGCATGTATTCTTGTTGCATTTCCTCTGTAGTGAGTTTGAGGTGATGGATTACCTATCACAGAGCGTGATCCAGCAGGGGAAATCACTATGACAAACACCCTCTAGCTTCAAGATTTCTTTAAGCTGAAAAAAATTGTGCTGCAGTTATTTCTCAATCTTTATTCTGAACCTGAGTTGTTTATCTTGTGGCATATTGGAAATATAGAAACTCACATCATAGAGCCACTTGTGTTATTAGCTTAAGCAGTGGATTCTATTTGAAATCTGCATGATATGCGCTTGATGTGTGCACTTGTGAACAGCGTGAAGCTGACATTTTCTGTTTGTTCCTATATAATGCCAGCTTCTTGTTTGTGTGTGGGTACATGTCTATGTATGAGTGAATCTTGTCACTAGGTGATGGTGAAATGTCAGGAGGAAGGCTGCAAACAGCAGCAAATGATGGTAATCCTACATTTCCTATGGAAGCACTGTCAACACATCCTACATCAATCGACAGGTTCATGTAGGATGTGTTGAGGGACACACGAGGTTTGATTGAATGTCTTCACATGATGTGAATATGTCATTTATGTTTGTATTTGTGTACATGTAACAATGTGATATCATTTCAGAAGCCTAAATAACAAAGCTAAATGGTTATCTAGGGTACTTAGAGAAGATGCAAACATGGTTTTTGCACATCTTACCCAGGTTTCTGAATGCTACCTGCACCTGAGAAATAACCTGATGTAATAGGAGAACATTCTGAAGGAGGAGGAAATCGAGTTTTGCCTCGAGGTTATGAATGAGAGAAATGTAAATGGTGACTCTGATGGCAGAGAGCATGAATATGCTGACCTATTTAAGTATGTAGTAGACAGCTTACAGGACTCTGGGTTCTCAGTATGCACTCTACAAGTCAGGTCAACAGCCAGTCAAATTAATTTCAGGTTAACAGCTGATGTCGATTTAACCCTTTCAGCAGTGTTAGTTTGGATTTGTAAATGTCACAAGTGCTTACATAATTGGTGAGTTTTTAAGCAGATTTTTTTTGTCTTTTGCAAACTTCATAACCAGAAAAATCACATTGATGTAAACACCCTATATGATGGAGAGAGGGAAGTAATGGAGGAAAGCTGGGAAAGAGGAGATGCAGAGGGTGCTGAGAGGATGGTGAAGAAAGTGACTGGTTCAAGGGAAGGTTTGACTTCCGTGAAGGGACTGTGGGAAACTTTCAAAAAGTTAAACAAGTGAAACCTGACTCTCACAAATATGTAGTTCAGAGTTTAAGTGCTACCTTGTGCAGAAAAGAAGGGAATAATCTGAAACTGTGTCGCAACAATGTAACATAGCCCTAGTAAGCATCTGTAGTTTCACTACTCATTTCAAGTATGTGTCTGATATTTCTTTGGTTGGTTACGCATTCTTTTATTTTGTTGGCTTCCAATGATTTGCGATGGAAACATCCTTGTGCAGAGTTCTGAATGTTTTCTGTAGTACTGTGACCCTAATATGAGCCGTTCTTTCAAAGCCTTGGACTTTCTTTTTCACTCATAAATATATCCAAGGTTAGAATACATTGTTTGTTTAGATTGTTGTTAAACTGAGAAGTTTTAGGTTAAAAAAATCTTAATCAATTTGTCCTTCTCTGTCACTGTAATTTAAAAAACAAACAAAAATAAATTAAAAAAAACAAGGAGCCCAGGGTATTGTGCTGTAACAGGACTGCCTGATAAATTCATTTCAAATAGTCTATTGTCTCTAATGCAGTGAGTGCTTCTGAATTTTTTTCTGCTATTTTTAGGGCTTCACTGTGACTGCAGTTGGTATAATTAGTGTTGGTGACCATGTGTTAAAAGGTTGGTTGAGACTGATGATGACGTTCAGAGCCCTTGGGAGGCCGGTATCCCAGGAAAGGTGGTTGGTGGCCCTCGCTCTTACACTGTAGGTCCTCGATTGATGATGTGTCAGCAACAGTGACCTGTTTTACTGGAGAAAAAAAAGACCATCAGTGTACTCATATCCCAGCATGCCCTCCCATAAAGGACTGCATGTATGATATATTGTTTCATTATGTAAGGGCAATTTTAGCTCATCATCTGCCGCAGAGGTTTTCTATAGAAAGTAAAAAAGAAATGGAAATAAAGTAGAAGGTTGTGGTGGTCTGAAATTTAAATTATCAAACGACATCAGTGACAAGATTGTAGACCTGCGCAAGATTGGAATGGGCTACAAGACTATGGTTGGAAGAAATCCAAAATAAGCATCAGTCACCCTTAGTATGGTGCTCTATGCAACATCTCGCTTTATTGGATAAAGATGATCATGAGGAACGTGATGGATCAGCTCAGAACTACATAGGAGGAGTTTTTACTGATCTGAAGGCAGTTGGGAATGCAATCATCCAGAATATCACTGGTAACACATTCTAATTAATTCAAATATTGCAGCGCCTATAAGATCCCCCCTGCTTATGAAGGCACATATTAGCTTGATCTGTCTTGCTTGGAGGAAAAGAAAGGAGACATGTCTTGGATGAGAAATTCTTTTAACCAGAAGATGGGTCATGGATGTTTCTTCCGGCATGACAGTGACCCAAAGCATACAGCCAAGACGACAAAGGACAGGCTAATTAAGCACATTAAGGTCATGGACCTCCGTCCTATAGAAAATTTGTGGCTGATCTTTTGTGTCGCCAAGTGTCTGTCAAGAAGCCTAAAGAATTTTAAGAGTTTCTGGAAAGAGGAGTGGGCTAAAATCCCTCCTGAGAGCTCTGCAAAACTGGTGACCAACTACAAAAAACTACTTACCTCTGTTCTTGCCAACAAGCATTTCTCCACCAAACTGACTAAGCAAAAGTTATATTTTGCTTGGGGACTAAATAATTATTTAACACAGTAGAATGCCACTTTTATGTATTGTGTGTTTTTCTGGATTTTTTTGTTGATATTCTGTGTCTCTGTATTAAAATGAAACTACCATTGAGATTAGAGATGTTGAGGTTATTCTCTGGATCTGGCTGATCCTACTAACCCAAAACCTTAGGACTGTATATTTGCGGATGAATCAATACACAAGCGAGTTTCATTTTAATATGACTACATGGAAGAGACAGGACGGGACGAGGAGACCCAGAGGTCTTCACCTCTGACCCGCTCTCTCTCCTGCTTCCTTCTGTCTGACTCCCTGCTCCTCCTCCTCCTGCAGTCACCTTTATTTATTGACACACAAGAATTGGCAACACCTCCAATGTAAACCACTCCCACATGGTCGTAGCCATGGTGTTAACCCCCCTGTGGTGTGTGCGTGTCTGTGGGCATGCGTGTGTGTGTGTGTGTGTCAGTCAGTA
>VURO01011617.1:110197-125152 GCA_015108175.1 Pelvicachromis taeniatus
AAGGACTGTATATTTGCGGATGAATCAAGGTACAAGCGAGTTTCATTTTAAGTGACTACATGGAAGAGAAAGGGCAGGAGCCCAGGAGACCCGAAGGCCTTGACCCCTGTCTCTCCTCTGTTCCTTCTCTCCGACTCCCTGCTGCTCCCCCTCTGTCTCCGCCCCCCATGCAGTCACCTTTATTGACACACAAGAATTGGCAACACCTCCAATGTAAACCACTCCCACATGGTCGTAGCCATGGTGTTAACCCCCCTGTGGTGTGTGCGTGTCTGTGGGCATGCGTGTGTGTGTGTGTGTGTCAGTCAGTATGCATGTGTGACTGTGTGTGGAAGACCCCAAATGATCATGTCATAAAACTCCCCTGCACCACAGATGTCAGGAGGTTAACATTTGTCTTATCTTACGTGAAACAACAGTCTCCAAAGTTCACAACCTTCCTTCAAGCATTTGGTGTGGCAAAGGAATCTCTTTGTTCATACAGTCAAACTAAAGTCTCACAGTTTCATATATACAGCAACAATCACAATAATGACAACATTAAAGTATTTACTCTAACAAGAGATATTCAGCAAGGGATTAAATAATTATGTCCCCCACTTTTGTCATGGTTCTGAGTTTATTGACTCAGGGTTTCGTATTGATTAATATTATCTTATGTTCTTGTTTATTCGGGTTATGTATTCTGTTAAGATTTTCCTAGTTCTTGGGTTTTGGTTTGGTGCTCCCTCTGTTTAGAGTCTAGTCATCACTGCCTGTGTGTTCCCTCTGTTCTCTCTTATTGTCTCTCTGAGTTCAGTCAGTGTATATTTCCTGTTTTACTTTGAAGGTCCGTGTCTTATGTCAGTGTATTCAGGTTACGTCCTCCCTGTCTCGTCATGCTTATTAGGTTCAGTTGTGTCTCCCTCCTGTGTCCAGTTTCCTCCTTTCCCTTTGTGTACATTAGTGTGCGTTCTCCAGTGCTCATCGTCAGTTCGTCATGCCCTGTGTTACCCCTGCGTTTCATGTTTTCTGGTTTGTTTTATTAGTTATCCCAGTTTAGGTTGCTTAGTTCTGTTCTGGCCATCTTCACGTCTGTTTGTCTTTTTACCTTTTGGAATAAAGCTCACTCGCATCACAGCCTGTGACTGCATCTTGGGACCTTCTCTTATCTCCACACGACTTGCCTCGCAAACCGTGACAACTTTATATCATTACAGAATTACCTCCATGTTCTTAATTATTCTTTTGATTGTATTGTGATTATACAAACCATTTGTTGGAACAATCTGATCATGAAAAATGATCATTTCTTCCCAGGTCATGCGGCCTTTCAACGTAATCTCACCCCTGGGGAAGGGGAATAACTACTTTACCTCAACATAATGAATGGTTTTGACGTTGGCTGGAGATACAGGATTACAGATTTAAGTTGTCCCTGTAGTTATAAGAGATTACTTTGGATCATCCAAACCAGATTATGGATTTTGTTCTTGTTTGCTCAAGAGAAATAAAAAAAAATAATAGAAGAAAAACTTCTCTAAAAGTGTGCGTGCGTGCGTGCGTGTGCGTGTGCGCGTGTATCCCAGGGGCAACAGGAGAAAACACAAAGTGAAGCAAATATTACATCTACCGATGTCATTGTGGTATTAACCTAAATTCATTTTATTCTCTGGAACAAATAGTGGGTTTTGTACATAATTTATATTCAAATTCCAGTTACTAATGTTATGCCAAGTATGACTGGCTAACTGCCTGACTACTTTTGCTAGTGTTTTATTTAAGAACCCCAAAAAATTCAAACGCCATACCTTGTGATTTTTATCACAAGGTGTTAATAAACTCTTGCCTATTTAATTTTGATTTGTTTCAACTTAATTTCACTTTATATTGGCTACCTGGTTGCTCCAGTTGCAGTGGTTGTTTACACCGCAGTTTGAGAACTGCTGCAATATACAGTACTATATAAATTGGGACACGGCAAAACAGCAGGATTGCAGTTTATGCAGATGTACACAAATATCTTCATTCGGTGGTTAAACAAGGCTGTTGACTTTGGAAGAATGCTAGCTAGCTTATTCCTCATAGTTAATCAAGAAGAAGAGACAGGAAATAAACAAACACAGACCCACAAAGTCAGTGGAAGATGACCAGTGACAGTGAGGATGAAATGCAACTAAATGGTGTCTGTCTGCTGTTGAGAAATTGCTTGGAAGCCTTAAGACAGTGGGTTGCCTTGATATTCCCTCTGCCTGCCCAGCCTCTGCCAGATGTTGCAGTAAGATTAAGCCTTCTCAGGTCCTGGAGGAGACAGAGTCCAGCCATGCCTCTTCTCAAGACACATTAATTTCACCCCACACACAGCTGCCTTTTTTCCCTCTCTTTCTATTTTGCACTTTGTGATAACAAAGTCTAAAGCGGTGGAGTGGGCATCCCCTTGTGAACAACTCCAGATGCTTCAGTGTCAGCATGCATTGCCTTAGGCAGTACTGTTTGCCAAGATAGAGCAAAATGGATTGGACAATGCATGGCCTGCTGCGCTGGTGCTGCACTGTGTTTATGCGTATACATGTGTGTTGGTGATGAGAAGAATTTTATGTGTTCCAGATTTTTCTCCTCAGCTTGAGGTTATTTTGCTTCCCTGTCTTGTACAGAAATGTGAAACATTTACAGAACGGGTCAAATTATGATTTTTCTGTGGTGTCAAGATGTTCTGTAAGTCATTACTCTGAAAAGCACATCACCAATTCAGTACCTGACTGAATTGGTGATGGTCAAAATGCCCAAAATGTGAACTCACCTCCATCATATTTTAATTTAGCTTGGATTTAACTTGGACTGTCAGTATAGCATCATATGGCATCTGTTTTCTTTTGAAACCTCTTAATGATTGTAGTCATCACAAGAGGTCACAGAAATTAAAAGTCAATCATTTAAAGTTAAACGATTCACCAGAACTACACTGGATGGATGGAATCTGCCAATTAGGCACACTGGGGAAGTCATTAAGAGATGAAGATGGGTAAGACAATAAAACATAAGCACCTAGTTATTTCTGTATGTAGAGTTACTTCAAATCATGGATTTATGCTGTGTGTTTGCTTGTGGCTGTAGACTGGCATACTGGAATATACGTAGAAGCTGACACATTCTTATTTTCCGCCTGACACTGATGTCACTTTCGTAAACAGATTGTTCCACAGCTGAAGTCAAAAGTCACTGCCTCATATATATATTTTTTTCATTCTCGCTACACAAAACTTATTATTTCCAGGGTGTTAGAACATTTCTGTTGTACCTGTATCCCTTTCTGAATTCAATTAGGCCATGAAATGCCACAGACTGCAAAGCTACGAGTCCGTGCTGAGCAGGTGACACAGTGAGAGATTGCATTTTAGCAGAGCCCAGTGAAAAAGTCCATCTCCCACCCTTCCCCCAGTTGACAGAGAGTGCTATGAAAATAAAAGCACTTTACCTTCCATCTGGCTACTAAACCAAAATGGTGAGAAAATTGGTAACTGACACATTTTTCTCCTTTTTTATGTGAAAATGTATTTCCTCCAGCACAGACTTAGCAGTACTTTTGCACGTGTATGAGATGTACTTGTATACTCTATATTATCTCACCTATACTAATATAGGTGTTTTCCAACACCAGGACATGACTTAGGGCCTTAGACAAGCTTGCACCCCAGCCTACTGCAAACAACAAAGCAAACAGGTCCTTACTGTCCTAACACCAATGCATTTGCTCTGTGAAAGTTCAGCTGTATTGTTTGGGGTGATCCACCTGGTATTTGTTGTTTAACATTAATTTAATAGGCCCTGCTATTAATAGATTTTGAAGGAGGAAAATGTCTTGTGAAGTCAGGATCAATAGGCTGGTGAAATGAATGAGAGTGACCAATAAATGAAGGGAAATGGGGACTAGAGACATTTTCTCCTCACCCCCCTCTCACTTTTATAATGAGAAAATTGTAATGCTTGAGTGGGCTTTGCTTCTGAAAACCTTCTACTTGAATATGAAGTCATTTTCCTCGTTTGTGTTTATCTCTTTCTCATCTCCTGTTATTCTTTTCTTATCTTCTCCCTTTGTAGGCTCTGCAGTACAGTTCAAAAGTCTTAGGTTTCCCATCATTTCTTTATGCCTTGCCTTGAGACAGACTTCCTTGTAATTGTTTTCTTTTTGTTTTTGTTTTTTTGTTTCTTCTGGTCTTAAGCAATAGTTGTCCAGGCTTTCTGATGGTCTTTCTAAGGTTTTCTTTGGACATGGACTGCTTTTTCACTCATTTTCAATCCAATCATTATAGCTGATTTTTTTTTCAGAAGAATATATAATTTGTTTTATTTATTTGTTTATTTATTTATTTATTTATTTATTTTTTGTGGGGGGGGTTGTATTAAGGCACCATATGTCATGGGATGAAAGAATCTATTTTTAATTGTATCTTTGGGCAAATTGACAAATTAGGCAAAGTCTGAAATGGTCTCAGTTGAAGGCCAAATTACAGAAGATCAGTCACAATGGATCATGTGGAATCCAAATTTCCTTCAACATTACTGAAATATCTTAGGCCCATCTTGAAAAGAATTGAACAAAAGGCAACAGACATCCAAGCAAGCGCTCTGGAACGTCCATCAAGTAGACTGGAGAACTTTTCTTGAAGGCTACTTAAAGAACGACAGCTTGACTAAGAGATTCAGGAAGTGTTGAAGAATAACAGTGATCAAATGAACTTTCAAGCTCATTAGAGCTGTGCAAACTGTAAATGTAGGTATATTTCTATGCATGTTTACAGGGGTGGCTCGAGAGTTCTGCAAAGTACTGTTTTTTTTTTTCTCCCTTGACTCAGACAGACCATGGCCATTATCATGGTGTTAAGAAAGAATATTTTAGTAAAGACATTTTATTGCAAAATGTTAGTTTTGACTAAAGGCACTGCTAGAACAGGTGAAGGATAGTCACTAGTGATAAAGGACTACCCATAGCTGTAACTGTTTCAATTAGAGCTATGCTAAAAATGTTTGGCAGTCCAGTTTAAACTCAAGGAGCTTTTGAAGGCTTGTGCAAGATGTTACTGTGCCAAGCAGCAGAGAATTAAGACTGTCATCATGACTTAAGTAAGACAGACTGGAAAATAGTGTCAGAGATTAGATATTGACTGCTTTAAGAGCCCGACTGGAGACTCTGTGTAAGTATTTGACTGACAGACAAGATACAAACATGTGCGGGGGTTTTGTTATTTTTCTTCTTGCTATATTATATGCTTCAATTATCGACGGAAAAAGGCTTCACTGGTTCAGTGGAATCTCAGGAAAAGTTTTTTTCAGCAGCGTGAGCGTATAACTGTCAAACCTTCAGAAAGTCTTCTTGTACTTGGCCCATTATAGTTGCCGTGTCTTCACAGAAAACCTAGTTTATTAAATCTGCTACACATTGCATCAATCAAAGGCCACTCGATGGCTTTTTGAACGACTTTTAGGTTAAGAGTTAAAGTGGGATGAACTGTTGATTTTGCCTTTTTTTGCTTGGTTGTGTTTTTTTATGTAGTCTTGATTCTTGATTCTCAACATCGTATGTCATCACTTATACAACAAGACAAGACAACAGAATAAAAGTTGCTATTCGTCTTCTGCACTCATGTTTTAATTCATATAGCTTTTAAACAAACGCTTATGCATATAGAGACATTTTACTCTCACTGTTGAAATTCACTATTAGCAGGATTAAAGTGGACATGACACTGAGTGAAGTTCATTGCATTCGTGTTTGAAATTTGGCAGCTACACTCTACTTGATTTGTTCTTTTTTACAACAGTAGTTATAGTTATAGTGGCTTTATAGTATAGCAATTTACACATTTGCATAACAAGTCCAATCCCAGAAGGGGGCACAAATCCCTGTAGTGTTCAAACATGCAGAGATTACCTGCTGTGGCTACCCGTTGTGAATAAGGGAGTCGCTGAATGTAGCTTTTAATTATAGGACATTTCTGCTACTCTAGGCACCTCATGATTGCTTTTGAATTTTTTTTTTTTTTATCTTGGATTCAAAGCCAAAATTTAACTAAACACATTTATTTTTAAATATCACAGTCTGGCCCGTGCTGTGTTCAGCATACGTACTGAAATTACATGTCTTCCATACGTTCGAATTGAATAGGTTTTCAAAAGTCAGAACTGCTTTTTTTTTCTGTAACGGTGTAAATCAGTAAGAACTCAAGTATGCATTTTAAAGGTTCACAACAGGATTGCGTTTATGAAAACAAAAACCAAAGAATTATAGTAGTCTTTCACTGTACTGGTTTATCTTAACTGAGACTTCTTATATAAAGTCTTACTTCTTGTGGCCTCCTTTGCACAGTTACAGACCAGTTTATGATAAACTAAACAGACATCTTAGAGATAAATAAATTGTTGATCTGTCCCTTTTATAATATTCCTGCAGACAGGGCTTCCTTTTTTCTCTCTCAGCTGTCAGTGTGGCCTAACCAGTATGATGAGTTGTTATCAGAAACGCCACAAATTTGCTCAGCAGCTGCCACAAAGCCTCGCTCCCTACAGCTCTTATTTATTTATCTGTCGCCTCTCCAGTTCTCTGAGGGCCATAGAGGAGGAATTTTAATGCCACAGACCATCAGTGCAAAGGCCTGGGCAGTTTGATTTCTCATGTGATCATTTGGAGGAAAAGAAGTAGAAATGAAGGGTGTAAAGGGAGGACAGGGGTTACAGGGGGGTGATGGGGCAAGGAGCAAAGAGGAAGAAATATAGAGGCTGGAATGTGAAAAAATGGACATGACTGAGAAGAAAAGGGGTTGAGGGGAAGAGTTGAAGTGTCAAACCAGCAGGCTGTTTTAGTGGAAAGAGACATGGCCTAGATACTTCACTAGGATTCACTGTTAATGACTGGTTCAGTGAGGCCATGGTTTCATTTTGTCTCCTTAGCCACTGTCATACACAACATGTTTTAATATACTATGTGGCTATGTTAGCTCTGTGTGTGCATGATTAGCTTAGAGGAGGGGAGGTCCTGTTTATATTTGTGTTAACACTGCATTCAGATCAATACTTTGATAATTTGGCATTGTCCTGAATTTGTTGGTTCTTCTAAACAGTAACAATATCGATAGGGTCAAATACCCTCAGGTCAAACATACGCTGAATCAGGTTTAGTCCATGCTGTGTGTTATTGTGGGGGGGAATTCATAGTCAGTGTTGGGAAGGTTACTTGTAATGTATTCCACTACAGATTACAGAATACATGCCCCAAAATGTAGTTGGTAATGTATTCTGTTAAGTTACTCAATGAGAGAAACGCATTCTGAATACTTTGGATTACGTAATATATTTTCATGCTTTTTACAACTATGTGAATGTACTATTGCTGTGTGATTTGTTACTAATACTACTACTTGCCATACCAATATCAACTAGATTTTTAAATCTTGACCTCCTAAGACCCGAACTCGTTCATGGCATGCATTTTTAATTTCTCTTTGCTATTTAGGCTGATTGGGACCTGATGAATGTAAAAACAAAGAATAACCTGATTTTTTTCCCTTATTTTTGTTTCTGAGAGAAATTAGGTCCACATATGAGGACATTCGTTTTAAATTTCGATCGAACAGTGGCAGTATAATATCCTCGTAAGTGGATATCAAGCCCTTGTAGAGAAAAATGTTGTATTTTGGTTTAGACAATCCAAAATGCGATGTCCACATATGTGGACAACAGGTCCACATAGGTAACAGTAGGGTGGACATTGGGTAAGGCTGCAGTTTTTGCAGTGATCTTGTATAGAAATCTGTTTCTATATCAGTAATATGTTTTCTTTTTGTCTGATTTCAGAACTGCACATGATTATTAGCAGCTAGCAGGTTGTTAGAGCTATCCATCAAGTCTAACAGTCTGCAGTCTATGAACTAACCTCAATTTACCACATAATAATTCTGAAAGGAAAATAAATTGTATCTTGAGCCACGACATCAACACCAGGCATGTACAGTGTTCTTTGGTAGTTTACTTCAAAGTCACTGCTGTATCCTGCCAGTGGTAGGAAAACGTCCCCCTTCTACTCCCTCAATTTGCCACAATCTCTCATTCTAATTGGTTAATCTAACATATATATTGTGCAAGAAATTGTTTTTGATGGTTATTACTGGTTAAACCCAAAGAACTCTGTTTTCTTCTTTTGAGTTGACTGTTAATCTGTATATGTATTTTTCTATTTAAAATTCAGGCCATGCTTTCTTGTGTAAACAAGTCCAGCAGTTTTATTTCCAGGATTGTTTAGTCATCAGTCCTGGAAAATGAAAATGAAGAAAACAAGTTATACCAATCCATGGTACCACAGATGGTCAGTAAGCTTGGGCTCCAGATTGGGCCTTCAAATCAGCAGTTTGATTTCTGCAGGAAAGTTTCACCAGGAAACTGAGAGACAGGCGAGTGCTTGTTTTCATGGCTTGACAATTCCATATAAATGGATCCAGTCCATTCCCCAGAATCGCTTCTTTTTGGTGACTTGAGACAGACGTGCACACATTGCTCAGACCTGCACAGAATTTGAACTATAGCCATATTACTCAGTAATAGATTGCTAGTTTGCGTTTGTGCGTGTGTCAGTGAGTGTGTGAGTGAAAGACAGTGTTTGTGCAAGTACAGGGCCCAGATTAAGCTGTCACACAGGCTGCGAATGGTCCCAGACAGGCTGATCAATGTGGGGCCAGCTTGCAGATAATAAAGTGGTTAGGTCTCCCCTGATGCCTTTAATTGAACAAGTGTCGCTGGCCTGGCCCATCTGGACAGAAAGTATCCTGGGAATTGGGTGTGTTTTTGTGTGCGCTGTGCTTTCAATGGCTGGTAAAGAAAACTTACTTTGGAGCTATGTGATATTGTGAATAACACAGGAGGCAGTAAAGATGTGCCATATATGTGGACAATATTAGCCTTTTATTAGTGCCAGTAAATATGAGTAATTTTTGCCTAATTAATCAGGGAGGCTTCTTTTCAACACTTTGTTCTGTATTCAGTAATCTCATTTAGACATAGAGAGGGGGTTTCATTTTGTATTTTTCACCTAAGTTTTATCCAGTGTTAGCCTTTGATGGTGTGTGTGTGTTGTGTGCGTTTATGCCCATGCCATATCTCTGACTCTCAGGACCAGTGTAGGTGGATTGTACTGCTGGCTGTTTAAATTGAGTCCAGCTGCTGCCTCTTCAATTGGAAGTGCTCTTTCTCTTCTGTAAGAGACTCAACTTCGAGCTTAAGGAAGTCTCTAAATGTGCTGTGGCCTTAGTTCCTTAAGATATAAAAATAGAGCACTAGAGAAAATGCGTAAAAGAACATTTATTTCCATCCTGGAGGACCAAAGGCATAACCATAAACCTCCTGAGGGTGTTCCTTCTGCTCGTAGGGAGATTTCACTACAATCATGCAATTCTTTTGTGTGTGTGTGTGTGTGTGTGTGTGTGTGTGTGTGTGTGTGTGTGTGTGTGCGCGTGCATGCGTGCGTGCGTGCGTGTGTGTGTGTGTGTGGTTTACCATTTAATTCTTTACCTCTGTCAAAGGTCCTGTTCTACAATTTGGCGGCACTAGAGAGTGCAAGCTGAAAAATTCAGTGCCTTGAGCGAGTGGCCTAGTTGGATAAGATAAGGTCAGGACTTCACTCCTGATCTAGAGGATACAGAGCAGTTCCCATCTGGACACTGACAACAGCAGCCTTCCTCTTCTTTCTAAGCTAAGTCAATGAAGAGACCTTCTACCTGTCTTGTTTGCTGCTTCTCTTTTCTGTCAGCCAGGGCCCCTATACACTATTCATAAACTTGGGCAGAGGGTTGTCTGACCTTTTTGCTGAAATGTTAGGGCAAATTAGTTGTCAGAGCAATGGACGTGGCAGCCATGCTAAGCCCAAGCTCTAGTCCCATAGAGCTCCAACTCCCTACTTTATTCTGCCTTTTTACAGGATACCAACACTTTGTACTCCTATTTCCACCAGTCCTACCACTGACATCTTCATGAAAAAGGTTTTGTTTCTCTTACCAGGCTTCTGATTGCCGACCAAGATGGGCAGACGTTAGGCTAACAGCTCAGAACCAAACTGTATTCCCAGAAACTTTGAACAGTTCAGTCAAATACACTGTGATACGCACACTTGCATTTCCCCACTCTGACAAAAATGTCATTCAAAAGCTTATCAAATGCAATCCAAAAATGCAGCTATAAGGTCCACTTCTGCTGAACGCTTCCTCCCAGGTAAACTGCAGGTCAGTCCCTTCAATCAAAAATGAATTTGAAAAGTTCTTTACAGGACTCCGCAGCATAGCCTTTGTAAATCGCTTCTCTAATTCAGTCTATACATCACAAATCCTTGAATTACTATCACCCACTTTTCTCCTGAATATAGATCAGCTTATAATGAGCTCAAATGCAAGCAGCACCCTTTTAAAGCGGCGTAAACACCAAGCTTGCTGAGCTGCTGGCCCCTGAGTCTACGCATATTCATTACCTTACGTAATGGCTTTTTAAAATAAACACCACTGCATTCAACAAGCATTAGTTATTCTTGCATAGTAATTAGCTACCCAGGATGGGTGTTAGTATCTTACTGCTAGTGCACTTTTTCACAAAAGTAAACGTGAGTGTAACCTTATTCTTTAATCAAGAGCAAACACATTTATACGTATTTATACTACTTAGATTTGTAGTCACGTACTGTTTTATATTTTTATGCTTCTGGATATTTCCTTAAGAAAACTTTATAAACCTGGCAGTGGTGTCCCTCTGTCACCTTTTCTTTAGCCACAGAAATTTATCAGGCCAGATAAAGGAGAGTTTTCCTTTCATGTTTACTCTTGATCAAAAGTACTTCTCGTTTCCTGTATTCACTTTAGCTTGCCAGTTTGCCCTCTGGCTGAACTTGATCTTATCTTGTGGTTTTGTGCTAAAACTGATCCTCTTTCCCAGTAGACCCCTTGCCTTTACTTTCTGACCTTAGCCTGACACTGATCCTGCCTTTTGAAGACAAGTGAAGATCAAGTGTGAATCAAGGGGTTAGTCGCTCCAGTGATCCAGTTTTTTTTTTTCCCTTCCCTGTCTGTGGTTTGTTTGTCTGTGCTCTATGAGTTGATGAGGCCTGCATGCTAAAAGTGTGCAGTAATTGGTGTGTGCCTGTTTGAAGCCTGCCCCAGCTCAACATTGAGAGGAAATCTATGGCAGGGTAATAAACATATTGCTAAGTAAGGGGACTGTAGAACCGTGAGTGTCATTGCACCCAGCACTGTGTACACGAGATGACAGTGATGTATGCAAACTAATGCATGGAGTGCTGTCATGTGAGGTCACTGGCATGGTAACAGACTTATTACATGTGCAAAAACATTTTTTTTTCTCTTGTCCTTATTTTTATACAATTCGTATTTGCAAATTCAACCGTGGACCATCTTAACCCACTGCCAACACTCTCACGAACAATGTATTCCAGTCTACCGTGTCCAGATCTACTTTAGAGTTGCTAAGCTTGAAGGTAGTCATCACTTCTCACCTTCACATAGGCAGCAAGAAAAGCAGGGAGTGCTTACATATCAGCCAGGCGGCTACAGTCACCACATCACATCCCGCCTGCCCTTGCTTTTTACCGAAGGCCATGATTAAGTGCCGTGATGGAAAGCATCAACATCCATTTCATCCATATTTGATGAGTGAATGTCTCTCTCCCATTACACACAACAGGGGGAAGCTGTAATCAATGTTCACACACACTGTGAATAATTATTTACCCAGATAATGGCTATGTTTATGTAAGCACAGAAAAGGGTTGATTTTTATTTCCGAACAGGTTTTTTTTTTTTGATAAAGCAAACTCTGATTAGGTAATAGCATGACTGATTTCCTGTCGTTCGTATTATTTGCTTTGTTTCGTTTGTCTCTCGATCTGTCAACTAATGTTATTACCCCCTTCGCAGAAAAACCTTTGTCATCTCCAGGACAACAGAACCACAATAAATGAAGCGCCCTGTCTGCTGTCATTTTACCATAATAATAATATCGCATACTAACTGAATGTCTATTATTCACTCTGCTCACATATAGACTCGACAGATGTGTACATTATAGCTGCATTGAACAGTGTTACATTCAGTTTCAGAGTCACCCTGTAAGCGTTAGATTTTTATGAGCTAGACCCCATTCCTGCAGAGTAGCGCCACATTAAAGGGAATGTGAATCCACAAATGAGGTCAGCAGAAAGGGCTGTTGTACTAAGGGCAGAAGACTCATACTGTCTGACTGCTACCTATTACTAATAACATGTAAAGATTAGCATATATATACTGAGGTTCATTTTTAAATATTATATCAGGACAGGGTCATGGTAATAGTGTAACATATACCCTTTTGCAAGGGTACAACCAGCTAAAATATTTGCAGCCCACAGTTTTGTTGTAATTCCTATCTTCATGAAGGTTAAACAGTACAGTTTTTCTTAAAGCTATACTAGAAATCTGCTGCTTTATCTGTTGAGTCAGTCTGTATGGGTGTAGTCTGCAATAATTCCAATTGGTGTTGTATTTACCAGAGAGGCATTAATGTTGTTTAGCCTGGACTAAATGAGTTTGTTAAAGTGACGGTCTGTATGTATAAAGTGCAACAGTTTTCTTTCAACCTGACATGAGTTCTTTTTCTCTTTGCCCCCTGAAAGCCTGTTAGGAGTAACCCGTGGAGCACTTTTATAAAATAAGCGGTGTCTGTCATATTTGTGCACCAGAAGTTAGTGAAGGTGGTCTCCTCCTATGCAGCTACACTTGGAAAGATCTGGAAACTATTCAAATAGTTTTCGATTGATATATACTGAGCACTTGCGAGGTCGACAAATGCTTTTATGGAGGCAAGACTTAATATTAAGGTTGTGCTAGTCAAGATCACACCTTTTGCAAAGAGACAAAAAGGGCATCCACCTTGTGGTCCTTACTCTGCACTCTTTAGTAGACACTATGATAGTACTGACTGATGCAGGTCCTACAGTACTAACTTAGATCAAACAGACACATTCCCACTTTCTCTTCCGGCCCACAACCCCGTCGTCCTGCTTTCATTTTCAGCAGTGACGCTGCTATTGTTTGGTGGCAATTTCACAGTTTTCACCACTAAACAATTGGTTCTCCAACAGCATGCCAAAATTCCTGCGTAAGCGATTCATGTTGTTATAATCATATTTTAGGGACATCATTTTGCTTATTTTTCTAACCCGAATGCTGAGATTTAGCTTGGTGGATGGGAAGTTAACATGATAACTTTGATTTCATTTGAAATTCTTTAAAATTATTTTATTGAAGTGCAGCGACTTCAAACACCTCATTAAAAAATGACTAGGTCATAGAAATGAAAAAGACAGTATGGACATTATGTATGTCGTATGGGGGAAAAAAGATCCGCTGAAATGCTGGCACAATTTTTGGACACATAACCTCTGCTCATCTTTGAACAACAGTCTGTTTTGCTTCCGGGAGACAGGCAAAATAAGAGGGTTAAAAAAAACTACAAAGGGAGAGTTAGAGATTTATTTCTCAGGCTCTCACACTTTAAAAAAACATTTTTACCGTCTTTGTTGGTTTGATCCCTTCATGGCATCATGGCCTCTTAAGTAATCTTGTGAACGGAATGCCTACAAGTCCTTGTTTATCTGGACTGAAGCTATAATTCACCAAATTCTTACTGATTCTTCTTCTCTGTAGCATTGATCCCAGTTTTTTAAAAGGAACAGGATACAGCTCTTTGAACTACACTTAAAAGTGCTGTTCCATTTTCTTGTCCTTGCTCTTTGCTGTCTTTTCATTTCTTTTGACTCGGGGTAATCTCTGTAACGTGTAATGAAAGAACTGTAGTGACAATAATTCAATACTTACTACTCCTCTTCATTCATATCTTGGTAGTGTTTTTCTCTTTGCTTTTATATTCAAAATCACATTTACTGTTTTAAGGTAAAGACAACTGTTGACTCTTAGCAGAGCCAGGAATAAGAGGGCAGCTCTCAGTATTTGTCTACATGTATCAGACAATCACAATAACCATTAGTTTGATATAAGTGATTCCAAAGAACCCAAGGTTTGCAATTTATCTGATATTTACAGGCACAACAATATTTAATGGGAAACACGGGACAGCTAAAAGGCTATTACTTGTTATTTATGTTCCTCTTTAATTATTATTATTATTATATGACACGGCCACACATCCCTAGAAAAGTGTCCTAAATGTGTACCTAAATTCTTACTTTGGCTAAGCAAAGATTAACAAGTAAGCTATCCAAAAGCAAAAGGTGCATTGTTTACAAAGTATGCCTAATATATGTGACTTTCCTCAGATAAAATAAAATGCTGCAAATTGGTATATTATCTCAGTTGACATTCTTTATACAAAACACAACATTGTGATCAGCAGTTTTCACTCAGGCAGTTCTCCATTACAGCATAACATTGTTATTCCATAACTGAAAACTATGCATGCGAGTGAAGGACTTGTTCATACTCATTCTCTTTCTATCATGGTGTTCAATCGTGTCTGAAACAATGAGGTAAATACGTAACATCACATTGTATTTTTTCGCTGGACCCTGATCAGCTTGTGTGCAGCTGCTGAGTGAGTCGATTTGCTTCGGTGCAGGTTCACACTGTGTTCTGACAGACCCAAGAGCTCTGGGCTGCCCCATTAAATCTGAAGCTGCTTTTAGGTGACCTGGGCTGCTGTAGCCTCACAAGGAAAGTTCCTCTTTTGTATATTTTTTTTGTAAGACTTCTATGAGGGAGTGCTTGGTCTTGACTCCTTTTTACATGTATCATTATTCATTATGGCATAAATTTCTAATATGTTGTCATATTAGAAACCCCCAAAAACAGGCATGAGCATGTGATTCAGCTAAGTAGTTCTTTATGTAGTATTTTATGACAAACCAACCAGCCAGGTTCAGTCTTCTGAAAGAGTACA
>VURO01011618.1:11661-24910 GCA_015108175.1 Pelvicachromis taeniatus
TAAAAAAAGCTCCATTTTTTTTTTTTTTTTTTTGGTCTTGCAAACATGTCCCTGTTAACAACGGCTCATCCTGATGTAAGTGTCTAATGTCTGGCTAAAATCCAGTCCATTAGCACTGCTAACAGTTCCTATCATGTTGGATTTGAGAGTATTTTAAACGTTCTGACACTAAACAAAGCTCTTTTTTTTTAATTTAATCCATATAATCTCCTTTGTATTAAACGTGGGTTAATTTATGATCGCATTCGAAACATTTTTCATCGTAAAAATGTTTCCGAACAAGAATTTCACAACTTTTATATTATTATGTAGAGAAATAGTGGAAATATGCTGTTTGCTTGACATTAAAGGCTTTGATTTTATTTTAAAAAGAAAGTATTCCTGTAGATAATATGATGTAAAATTTGAAAAACTTTTCAAAGCCTTAAACATGAAATAATTGCAAAAAAACAAACACAATTTGCTTCAAAGGGTTCATTGTGAATTTGTCACTTTTTCCTTATAAATTTGTTACTTCTTTCTCACAAATCATTCACTTTCTTCTTTTAAAACAAAATCAGAAATTTGTGATTTCTTTTCTCATAAATCTGTGGCTCTTTTTCTTGAAAATTTCTGGCATTTTTCTGTCTTTTATTTTTTCCTTCCAGGAAAATATCACAGTTTTCCAGTAAAAAAGCCAAACAAACAAGTGTTTATTTAGGAATTTGTTACCTTTTCCTTGCAAATTTGTCATATTTTATTGCTACAATGTTTCCTTGTTTGGTACACGAACAACTGAATTCCTGATAAGTCATAAGTGATCCCATCTGGATATTTTTAGCCACTGAAATTGCCTGGTCGCTTGAGGGTTAAGGATGGATCTTAATACTGTTTAGTGGTTTATGTTTATGTATTACACATGATTAAGTAAACCTACTTAAGAACTTAAAGGTCACATATGATCAAAAATACATCTAAATTAGAAGAGTATTAGTATAATACTAATAAATACCAATGAACGTGATCCAGAATCATGGTTTTAAATGTTTTGCTCGCTGTACTCTGAGAGAGATGAACTGCAGCACTGGAAACAATCTTAACTTTGAGTGTGTTCAGGGGAAATCTGGGTGAAATAATGGAAACTTTGTGGCTCACATGTAAACCTGCCACCCAGTTTCACACCAGAAGTCCAGAGCTTCTGTGTGCACTCTCCATCGAGCTGAGTGACCCAAATAAACAGCTCCTTATGTAGCAGAGTGCGGTACGCCAACAATAAAGAATCAGTGTGTGTGTGTGTGTGTGTGTGTGTGTGTGTGTGTGTGTGTGTGCGCGCGCACGTGTCTCTGCAGCCGTGCAGCTCATCACATGACTCTGTTTTCTGAGAGCATCTCTGCCACCGGCTGCTTTTTGTCCAATGCCGATGACAAGGGGACATGAAAAGAGTTGGCCTTTAGTAGCCCCCTCCTGGTGCTTCAATAATACACATGCAACACAGCACATTCAAAAGGAAGTGAAGCGTAGCACTGAGTCTTTCTTTATCTAGTGATGAGCTGAGTGGAGTGCACAGATTCAGCCTTCTTTTTTTCTTTTTTTCTTTTAAACTTTCCCAACCAGTGGGATACATCAGGCTTGTCACCGTCTGCCCCACTAACCCCCCCCTTCCCCAGCTATGATGTCTCAAGTTGCAGGAAAACAGCTCTGTGTTTACAGATGCAGGGAAACACAGGGGGAGAGTTTTCTGCCGTTTCTCCAGCTGATGAGAAGCAACAAGGGAGCTCTTTGGGGTCAAGAGAATGTCCCGAGACTGATGGACACCAAATAAATAAATAAAAGGTCACCGATGAGACATGTTACTAAAGAAAACCCAATGATAGATTATGACAGAACATTTTATATGCTGTTTTATTGGCTGGTGTGACTCATAGCTGTCCTGGCCTCACGCAGCAGGTTGCAAAATACTTGTGACTTCTAATCTACTGATTCCTATTTCTCAATACAAACTTTCTCCCCCCCCGCCCAATCTTTTATTCCTGCTCCTTATTTTCAATATTTAAGCACTATTTTTCAGATGTAGTCTCATATGTAGTGATATATGTACACAAAATGGATATTTTCTACTTTTAAAAAGGACAAATAGGAAGTTGGAGGGATTGGGTGGTGAGGCGTTCACACGGTTCACACCAAAGATGTCAGAGATTTTTGCATTCTGCTTGAAGTTCCCATTTTAAAATACACTTACTTGGCTAAACATCTTCATAATGCTACGTTTTCCACAGGGGGGAAAACGATGATTTTGAAGACTTGGTTAAGTTTAGAAAAAAAGTACGACACATACTACTTATTTTAAAGCTGTTTTTTGGTTGCCATGGTGATACTAAAGCATCTGGACAACATGTGTCCTGCAGACACTAAATATACTTCCTATTGAAAGAGAGTTTTTATTTCACAATAAATACATAAATATCATGACACAATGTCATGTTTTCACAAACACAAATAAACATGTTGCTTTTTTGCGACTATTTTAATGTTTTGCTTTGGCTTCTTAATACTTATATTCTATATTGCGTGTGTAAAAATACCTGTTCAGTGCTTCTATTGTGCTTGGTTTTATTTATTTCCTGCTAAAAGACATCTCTTGTGTGTGCCACGATAGTTGCTATATATTGGTGACCTTTTTCATCCCATTTAGTGACACTTGATACTTGATTCTGATGCCTTTATGGAAATAAACAGTTGCAAAGATTTTGTTCATAGTCAACGGCGATGTTCACAGATCTAAAAACAGCAGCCTTACTGGAAGCCATCCGGAGGTTAACGGGAACGTGATCCTAATCGGGACACAAGCCAAATTTAAATCAAGTCATTTCTGTGAGCCGATTACCAGAACTTCTTACTACACAGTCTGCAGGGTAAGGTCACAGTCAATGCTCTGATTGTCAAAAAGTATTCTAAAAATGATTAAATCCTTTATGATTTTTTTTAAAACTGTAAAATATGTTTTTTATATATTAAATGAATTTTATTTTGAAATTTTGCTAATTTTACCTTATTTTCTATTTAAGACTTCCTTCATTTTTAAGCCAAAGTAAAAGTGCTAAAAGCACAGGGGTGTCTGTTAATCTAGTAGAAGTCTCCCGATTGGACGCTGTGCAGTTACACTAATCCAACCCTGTGCTGTTTGTCTATCTGTGTGTTTGTTTACTGAGGCATTACGACAAATTTCTCAGGGGCCATGTCACCGAACACCAGAGGGTAAAGTGAGAACTTTGAGTATGACAGCCAAGCAGATCTTACCATGAAGCTAAGTTAGGGACCTACACACTCTCCACTCTGTGTGTGTGTTTGTGGTGGGAAGGCATTTATCTGAAGCGTAACATTAGACGCGGCACTCCAGCTGTGGACGGAGTCGCCTTTCGTCCATACTTCCTGGAATGAAACTGGAGCTGAGGCTGAAGAAGTCTCTGGCTCCGTTTTTGAGAATGAAACTCACTCATAATTAATGACTCCAGCTGATATGAGACCCTCGCTGCCACCGCAACCCCCGACCCGAGTCGACTCCGACCGCTGAGCTGCTATATCCATCCAAGCAACGCGCTGCCTGCTGCTTCTTGTCATATACTGTATTCATAAAGTATTCACAGCAGGGTTTTTGGGTGCACTGAGCCCGACAGCCTTTGGAAATTTAATCATCAGCGGGTCTAAAAAGAGACGCTAAAAATGTTAAAAACACATTCTTCCGGGAGTCTCAATCTCACAAATTTTGATTTATTTTTACTTCATTTGGGATTTTAAGCAAACACTGTTTTTTCATTTCCAGCTCCATATTTGAGTGTTTTAGAGCAGCAATTACATGATTCAAAGTTCAAAATAAACCTTATTTATATTTTACTGGGCCTTGGTCCAAACTCTCATATTATTGCCAGTCTGAAGAAACTGATATCCCCTCATTGTGACATCACACAGAGAAAACGGTAGAAAAAACGGTCTGAAACTGTGTTTAGAGGAAACTTTGGGCCAATAGGGTTTACCTACACAAACACTGGCATCACTATTTGTAAATGTGGCCTTTTTTTTTTTTTAAACTGTCAAAATTCTTACAGTATATCAACTTTTGAAAATCAGATCCAGACAGCTCCTTCAAAGCAAAAGCTAGAGGATTTAGCAAAAGTGTGAAGGATACAGAAAGTTGTACCTCAGGGAAAAATACATCTGTCAGGGGAACAAACAAGGACTTTACTTTTATCTTTAAGTTGGAGAACATGTCTGTCAGCCATCCGAAGTCTGGTAAAGTCTAAGCACCGATGCATAATCTGTACCTTACAAAAAATCTTGGGCCTTAGCAGAGAAATAGTCTTAAAAATGTTCTGAATGTGCTGGAGGGAGCAGATTTAAAATAAAGAGTAAAGCCCTAAAACAGAACCTTGTGCTACATCACAGAGAAGTCGATGAAAACTATCGTTCAGACAGACGAGAAGAGAACCACTTCAAGGCAGACCCTGATACACCCACCCAGTATCTCAGCATGTATGTATAATGTAATTGTCAGAAGTATCGAATGCAAAGTTTAGCACTAACAAAACATGTCTGTGAAGGTTCTCAGTCATCCAGGTCATCGTAGTCTAAGGAGCTTAGGAAAGAAAAGCGTCTGGACTTCTCTAAGTTTCTTAAAGACGTTTCATCTCTCATCCGAGAAGCTTCTTCAGTTCTAATGATGGAGAATCACAGATTTAAGCCCTATTGGGAGTGTCCCTAAGAGGGTCGTGGACCCCCTATTGATCCTCTGCCTAATCACACGAGCCAAAGTGTAAAAATCGGTATGGATCACAATCAGCCAAGGTTTCAGCTGAACTCATTGTGAGAACTTGCCCCACCCTGACCTCAGCAATGAGTTCTTCTGCCTCAGTTCACATCAAGGTGTCACTTTTCACACTGTTTTTGGTTTAATAAAAAGGAATAGTTCTGCAGATAGTCTTTAAGCAAGCCTTTAAAGATTCTCTCTCTCTGCTGCAGCTGAAGCGTCGACTTCTTCTAACCATCACTAGAGGGCAGCAACATACATGCTCTGAACTGCAGAAAACAGGCGTTGGGGTGAAGCTTCACCCTGTATCTCATTAACTTTAAACAAATTCCTGATTTCGAGAAGATAAGAAGAAGATAACATGAAACAGCACTCACTGTGAGAGTCGTAGCTTTACGTCGGCTACGCTGTACTGACCCTGGAACGGATGTCTACAATAGAGAAGACAAACAGTATAAATGAGCACATTAAAACAAAGATGGAATCTTGAATAACAAATTTGACACATTCAAAACAGCCTGCAATACTAATTATGGGTCATTTAAAACTGTTTGCTTTTTGCTACTGTCAAGTTTTAAGTCTGGATATCAACAGCCCCAGGGAACAGAGGTCAGTCTCCCTCCTCTCCACCTACCCTGGGGTGACGGCGGTCATGCCGGGGTGCTTGTTGCTGTACCACACCCGGTAGTTGTGGGTGATCTTCCATGCTGTGATGAAAGGTGCCCCGTAATCTGCCAGCAGCCGCTCGTTATCTGAAAGGAAGAGATGGAGAAACAAATACAGGCCATCACTTACATGCAACATGGCAGCTCCAATCCTTACTAGCAAAGCATCTAAACAGAATGAGAGCTTCACGGTTTCTTCTTTTTAAGCTGTACTCGTTGGAAATAAAGTTAAAACCAACTATCAGATGGAGAAACAGCCAGAAAAGCAGGATAGGTTTATTCATCCCGCTCATCTCGTCTCTTTCTGAGGCATTTTCACACATTATTCTGTTTGCTGTGATTTAGTTGAAGACATTAAACCTTATATAAATGCCTCATCCATTTCTAAATGCGAACAAGCTCCCAGATGTGTTTTCTGGAAACGTGATTACTTGTAAGCACTTTTCTAGGTTTTTATTTTACACATTTATTGTGAAGAGTTTTGATTGTCTCACCTTCCTGTAATGCAGAAGACAGTAAGGAGTGAAGGTAGAGGGTGAACTGGGCTCTGATCCACTCGTCTCCACCCTCCCAGCCCGTCCCATCCAGGAAGACATCGTCGCGATTCTCCGTCACGTGTTTGACCAAGTAATCTGCAAAGCGCAGGTCTGCCGTGGTCAGGCTCAGCATCTTTCTGAGCTCGGGGTCTTGGATTTGGATACGAGCTTCTTCCACCTGCAGCAGCAGTGTAGTGTTTAAAAAAATGTTTTTACATTTTTAAAAGTTAATAAAAACAGTTTCACACACTGGACTTACTTCGACGATGGCGTCACTGAGGTGCCTCTGCTGACGGAAGAGGATGTTGGTTGCTCCGGCGACAAAGCCTCGCACCGTCACGTCTGACAGGAGGTGATGCTGCTGCAGCGCCATGTAGGGCAGGCACAGGTAACCCTGGAAACAAGAAAAGACAAAGGTCAGTGTGTTTAGGACAGCCACACACCTGCTTATCTCCTCCTGGCTGTCTGGACTGAGATTTTAATGGTTAATTATTAACCAATATCAATAAATTATAAAAGTCGTGTCAAGAAGACATTTCAAATTAAATAGGTGAAACTTGTGAATCAGGCAGAACATCAGCAGGTCAGCACATGAAGCTTTGTTTGTCACACAGAAAACCAACTTCAGGAAAGAAGACGGCAACCTGCAGAAGTCCTCTTAGATTCTGGTCTGACAGTTGCACGGCTGAACCACTTCAAAGGAGACAGAATTTTTAACAAAGTATTAATTGCTGCTGTTACCTTAGTGAAGATGGCGAGTGGCAGGCCGTACTGATCCTCCTCCAGACCTGACACCAGGCCCTGGGTGACCCCTCCCTGACCGGTGACTGCCTGCGGCTGCACTGTGATCGGCGTTCCGGGTTTGGAGTCAAATGTATCCGGGAGCTCAGACTCCGCCTCAGAAGGTGCCTCTTGCGGTTCGCATTCTTCCAGCACGCTGGGGTCCAGAGTCTCCCACTCGCTCTCGGAGGACTCGGGAGAGATTCGTGAGGGCGGCTTGAGGAGATGATTATCGCCCTCTGAACTATTCCCAGAGGATTCTGTGGCAGGCTGGGCCATCTCCACCCCGATGTCAAGGGCGTTGTTATCGATGTCGGTGACGGACACAGAGACGAACTCTTCGGCACCCGAGACACTCTCCACTAAACTTGGGTCCTCCGACAAGCTGCTCTTAGGTCTGTAGTGGGACGAGTCCACCAGGCCGTGTTCCATCATACCTGCATGAATGCCACAGGAACCACGTTCTATCAATCTACTACTACAATTACACCACAGCCTGCAAAGCCTTTCACACTGCAAGAACACGAAGACATTTGCAGGACAGGTTTGCATAACACACCTGTGTCATATGCAACAGTTAGCCAAAAACAAAACAAAGCACTAGAATAAGCATAAAGCCAAAGAATCAATCAAATGAAACGAGAATCCAAAACTCAAAAACAACACAAACAGTTTTATCAGGGAACTCCTGTGCAGGGTGTCACAAAGCACTGATTCAATGCAGCTCAAAAGATCAGTGCCAGGTCTGTCTTCCTTTTGGAGTTACTGACCTGGAAACAGCGATAACACTGTCATCAGAGCTCCAACTAGTCTGTTGACCGGAGACACGTAGAACAGGACCTGCAAACATGAGCAAGAAGAAAGAAAGAAAAAAGGTGAACAAAAGGGATGAGCAGATAGAGTAAGGAGTAAGACGGGGCACACGATAAGCCAAAAACATGAAAACCACATAAACGTGAAGGAAAAACAACAGAAAAACACTGCAAAAGGTTTTTAAAAACAACTTATATAAAAACACACAAAGCAAAGCAAAAAAAGAAACGAGTAAATCTTATTCACAGATAAACAATTTAACAGGACTTAAACGGCAGTAATGGAATCAGGCTTAAAAATGTATTAAGTCGAATAATGGAGGGTGGACTTCACAGCAACTAATCATTAAATATGTAAAAATGGACGAAATACACAGAATTTAACAGTTAAAAGACTAAGGGTCTTCCTATGACAATAGACAGTGGCTAAAAACTTCCAGTATAAACTTCTTAATAGAAATTGTGCAAAGTTTCAGGTCCCTGTTGTCAAGGCAAACTGGAAAACTACTCGAGTTCGATTCTTTAAAATGTTTTAGGATAGATATCCGGTACAATGGGTCTATAAATATGGATGCCTGTAAATATTTGGATGTCTGATCTGTGACATCAGATTTGGAGACTTGTAGAAATAAAAATGTTGCAGGTTTTAAAGTAACTTGGGCAGATTTGTCTGCGAGGAAGAGAGAAGGTGTGTTTAAGAAGTTTAAAGTGTATAAAATTATCAGGAAACATTTTTCTGTGTATAAAAAAAGCTCAGGAACTTATTTTCAAGAGTCTAAAAAAATAGAAATAACCACAAATCAGAGTCATCGGGAGGATGAGCTAAAAGACCTGGAGTCAAAATATAGAGTATGCAGACCCCAAAAGTATTTGGGAGCCACATCATAGAGGCTTAGTGACAAAACCATACCTCAAAATTACCAAATTACATGTAGTAAAGGGGAAGGATGCGTTTCAGATTGAATTCTCACCTTCTTTTCCAGCAAAATGAGTTTAAAGAGGATGAGGGCCTGCAAAGATTTAAAAAAAAAAAGAAAAAGAAAGAAAGAAAAGTGAATTAACCCAAAAAATAAATAAACATTAAATAACATTATTTTTGATTAATTTTACTTTTAAAATGATCAGTTTTTGCCCACCTTGTGTCTGAAGTGCAGGATTAGATCTCTCGGTGACAACCCTAATGGGAGAAAAACAAAAATTGGAACAATAATAACTTAGGGATGTTGTGTTTATGAAAAGGACAAATAAAAGCTAAGATCTGTTGTTAAACTCTCCTCTTATTTGACAGGTTTGGCACGTACCTAGATAAACCTGTGATCCATCCAGAGCTGAACCCCTCAGAGAGCTGTTCATGTGGTCGTACAGTTCCTGCGGCGGAAACATGAGGTGAGCAAGCAGTTGATGGGAAGGTTAAAAAAAAAAAAAAAACTACCACCTGGTTCAAACAGGTTTAGTCTGCCCGTTTTCTCACCTTCAGGATTGAGATCTGTGAGAAGTCTTTCTCCTCGAAGTAGGCGTGTGTGATAAGCTGAAGTTTGGCTTGAAGCAGACCGTAGAGAGGCTGCGAGGAAATTCAAACACACCGCTGTATGTGAGTGAGTCATTTACAGTGTGACCCATAAAAATCCTCTGCAGGCTAATTTCTCCTTTATATTTATTTAGTATGGGTGGCAACATCCTTTGTCTTGATGCTTTTCTGCCTCCCTCTGTTATTTTCCCCACTCTACAATTGGCACTGCTGAAAGAGGGCCTGTGGTGCCACGGTCCCCTCCCTAAAATTGGATTGTCATAGCAACGTAACCGTGTGTGGAAATCGCAGGAGGAACAAGGGGATGCTGATATGCTTTTTCTGGGAAAAACTGTGTTTTCCCCTTCAATGAATCGCTGTAAATTAAACTGTATGATGTTAAATCATTTATTCATATGTGGAAAAAAAAGAATACCCTGGTTTGCCTCTGAATATCACCTCATATCATAAGAAACTGGAGGGTCTTATAAAGCCAGAACATTTAAGGATAATTAAATATTATAAATCTTATACCATTAAATGATTTCATGCTCAGTGGTGACACATATGTAACATACAGACACATATAGAAGAACAAACAGTGACTTTAGAGGCTAAATGAGGAGGGCACAATGCTGGGAAATAAAAACATCCTCTCTAAACACATTTCCTTCCACTTCTCCATGTGAGCTCACAGTAACATTTTACGGCCCACTGACTTAATTTAATTTTTAGACAGAAATTAAACCTTATTAAATTAAGTCATCCAGTGACTGACTCACCACTCGACTGAGGACACAGACGCTCTTCTGAACCGTCTCCCTGGTGACGTCAGCCTGCCGGACCTTTAGGGCCTGAAAGACAAGAAGAAGAAAAAAAAAAAACACATAAAATAAACTTCCCTCTATATGTTCTGCCAATTTTATGTTACAGTTACAGTGCGAAAGGTCTGGGTCAGTTTCACTAGCACCACAGACTCAATACAAACAACAGACACAGCTCTAGGTCTGAAAAGTGAAGCAAATGCAGAAACCTGCATTATAATAATAATAATAATAGCCAGCAGGCAGCTATGCAGGAAGAGTCCATGTTTCCTGAAGTAAAAATTATCCTCATGCTCACTTGATCTATGACATTATTAAAAACTTATGACTTTAATGAATCAAACATGGTGTTTCTAGAATCAGATAATAATAGATAATACCGTACATCTTCCATTAGTAGCCTGTCTGTTTTAAACACCGGTTTCTAATAAATACTGGTTTGAAAAACAGAAGTCCCTCTGCGCTGTCTTCTTCTTCTTCTTTTTAAATTTTATTGGCGGTTGGCAAACAACTGAATGGTGCATTACCGCCACCAATTGGTATGGAGTGTGACTGAAACGTCGCTCCAAAAAAAAAAAAAAAATCCTCTGCGCTGTCGTTGGTCCTCCCGCGTCTCATCATTCAGCCAGCTGTTTCCAATCAGCCGTCATCTACGACCAGCGACATTTAAGCTGGATGCAGCGACCATGGAAGTCGGATTATTACACTGAACTGTCGGCTAGCAAACTGGCTAACTGTGATTTTCTGGTCTTTTACTTCCTCTTGAGGAGAGTCGGGTGGAGAAAAGTTTCGGGGAGCACCTCTTGTGCACTGCACTACCACAGACAAGGAGACACTTGGGAGCAAAGGAGGAGCACAATTGGGAACTGCATTATTTGTGAACTGTTGGAATAAGTTTTGGAGCACTGTAAGTACCTCAGTCTAAAAACCGCGCCTGGGTCCTCTTTCCTTCTCACTTCTGTGACAATTCCGTCTGAGAAGGGAATAAGAGCCGGTCTCCAACAACCGCCGGTCTCTTTTAAACATCGGGCCGGCTGAATAATTTTTTTAATAAGCGCCCAGGCTACTAAAGGTAGATATAGAGTAATGGTAATGTGAAGCATCCCTCAGTTTGTGCTTCAGATCCGCCTCTCGCTCGTGACGTCTTAAGCTCAAGGCTTCACTAACCATTGGCTGAAGTCATGGTGGCTATGAACATCTTTTATATGGCGTCTCTGCTCAGAGCAAAGAAGAAACAACCATGAAAATACACAATAGTACTGAAAAGTTTATAGTCAAGCATCTCATTATTCATTCATGTATGAATGAATAATGTGAGGACCACAGCTCTACCGTGTGAGATGGAAGGGTCCCAAACGTTTGATGTTATTAAATGTGAAAACACAGACCTCACTTACAGTGGTGATCATCACAGTTCATGTCACCCTTTTCCTGCAAACTTACATGCATCTCTCTCTAGTTTTAGCCTCTTTATCACAATGGCATCTTTTTCTCCTGAAACTTAAATAGCTCCTTCTTTCAGGAACTACCCTTGCTTTTGGGATGAGGCATTTCAATTCATTTCAGTTGTATATTTTATTGCAACAATGAACCTTGGTAGCTATTAAAAAGAGAGGAAGTTGAAGGCACTTCCATGTTGGCTTCACTTTTCAGACCTTGCAAACACCTTTTAGCAGTAGCTGCAAATTACTTCCTACCAGGCTCTTAAAAAAAATTAGTTAAAAATAACATTTTTAAAATATATTTACATAAACTGCATGGTGCCTCGCCCATGTCATTTCATCAACCTGTTGTGATGAAATGACATGGGCGTAGCTTTCTGCCGTGGAGCTGCTGCACATGGGTGCCTGGTCATTAAAGTGTGCCTATTGTCCGTCATAAACTGACCTTTGCTTCTATTTGCCGATAACAGGACACTCCATAGACACACTTTGTGTCTCCACTGAGAGGCGGCAGGTGAAAATACACAGTGTCTGCAAACCAAGAAAAAGATACAATCACATCAATACACTAAATGCTAAAGGGGAGAAAGACAAAAGAATAAAGAGCATGATTAAAATCACTTGTGTGCAGTTAGAGCAGACTGATATGTATTTTTTTCTGTGGTAAACAGCAGCTTCAGCAAGCACGGTCAATATAATACAAAACCAGTAGGTATAGACAGAGAGTGTTTGTGGAAGACTGGAGTGACTGCCAAACTGGATAAACTTGAAAGCAGAAACAAACATTTACAATTTGCATGGTGATAACTGGGGGGGAAAAAAAAAAAACTCCAGACGTTCAGAACATTAACTACAGCTCACAAGTCACGAGTAAGTTTGTTCAGTTTAAAAATGTTTGCTTTAAGTTTTAGTTCATCAACTGTATTTGTCAGAAGCAACATACAGACACCTGCAAATATCCCATCAGCCAATCACATGGCAGCAATTCAATGCATTTAGGCACACAGACACAGTCGAGACGACCAGCATAAATTCAAACTGAGCATCAGAAAGGAGAAGAGAGGTGAAGGTTTGAGTGACACCGAATGTGGCATTGTATGCAAAAGAGCATCTGTGACGATGAAATACACAAAAACAGAAGCAGAAGCCCACACTGAGTGCTGCTCCTGTCAGCTAACAACAGGAAACTGAAGCTACAATTCACACAGGCTCACTAAAACTGGACCCTAAGAGGTTGGAAAAACATGGCTGGGTCTGATGGGCCTCAATATCTGATAACAGTCATTTTAATAATTGAAAAATCAGTTAGCTCCACTCTTTCAAGGAAAAAAAACAAAAACGTAAATGCTGATTCAAATCTGAGTTTTTTTTTGTTTTTCTCAAACATATCTTTTGTTGCAGTGTTTTGCAGAGTATATTGTACATTGGCTTGAGTCACTGCCCTCTAATTGGACGCCAAAGAACAACAATTAAGGCAGTTAACAATTAAGATTAAGTTTTACAGCCCATCGAGAGGCACGAGTCTGAACACTGAATATTAAATCTATTATTCACTGAGAGTAAGTTAATAATTATTTTATTAAACAACAATAAAAACACATTTTTAGGGCTGCTGATCAACCAGAATAATGATTTTCTGGCACATGATTTTTCAACCTTAAGTTGAAAAATCATGTGCTTTACACCCCGATTCCTTTTACACTCACTGGGAGTTATTTAACAATATAGAAACAACGTCACTCATCAATCAAAAGCATGAGGATTAGAAACTGAAGCAACACGACAGCTGTCCTCTGTCATCAAGAAGATGATGAAGAAAGGGACTCACATAAAACTTCAGGGCTCAATCGTTCATTCTGTCTGAGAAGGCGGGGGGGGGGGGGGGGGGGGGTTATATAAAGAA